>APFE030698822.1:40550-67550 GCA_000404065.3 Pinus taeda | reverse complement strand
ATTCAGGAAAACCACCTTCTGGTAGAGTTGAGGCAACTGATACAATTCTAATTGGAGATAGATCAAATTCCCATACTCCTCCTTTCCTCTTAACATATGAAATTTACAATCGAAATCTACATAACTTCTTAATTGACTCTGGGGCATCGTCTAATATAATGCATGCTTCAGTTTGTTATAAAATTAACATAGAGCCCCAGAAATCTTCGATTCACATTGTGCAGTTAGATAGAACTAAAGTTCAAGTTTTAGGGGAAATAGACTCTGTTACAATCAGGTTATCGGCGGATCCACGAGTAGTCCAAAGGATTGATATCCCAATCACCGATATACCTGAGTTCTATGGGTTAATTTTAAGCAGGGATTGGTCAGAAAAGCTCCATGGGTATATTTCCACCGATTGGTCCCACATGTGGCTCCCCTATAAGGGTAAGCTGAATCAAATAAAGATCGATCGGGAGAAACATATGACCCACACTGTTACAGAATTCGAACAAGAAAATCAACCAATTGCGTTTAACAACAATATCTTAGGAAATTATTCTTCTGAATCATTTTTTGGAAATTATATTTCCCAGCCATCTCCTTTCTCGGTAAACAATTTCACATCACAAATTGAAAACTTTTCGCAGACTGATAGGTCTAAATGTGTTAATGTTACTGAGAACTTTGTAAATAAGATTGTAGATAATTCTTTATTTTGGTCTTTATATTTCGATGGGTCCAAGTCTAGCGAAGGATCAGGAGCAAGATGTATTTTGGTTAGCCCACAAGGAGAAAAAACAATGCTGTCCTACTCGCTAAAGTTTGAATGCACAAATAATACAGCTGAGTACGAAGCATTAGTCCAAGGATTATATAAAGCGATTGGCCTCAAAGTCCAATACTTGAAAGTGTTTGGAGATTCTGAGATCATTGTTAAAAAGGTAAGGAATACAATTCATTGCCTTTCGAATCATCACAAACATTATCAGTCGCTAGTACAAGAACTCACCTCCCACTTTTTAGCATTCAATATTTCTTCCATTCCCAGGTCTCAAAATTCAGCAGCCGACTTGCTAGCCAATGTCGCTTCCAAGCTCCTCCCTTCGGAAGACTATAGCCCAGATAGATTTTCGGTAGAATTGCTTTTTAGGCCATCAATTCCTGACAATGTCACTAATTGGAGAGTATTCAACCAAGATGAAGACATTTTACAGTTTTTAACCTCTGAAAAATCCTATGATAATCAAATCATTGAGGAAGACGAACATGATATTCAAATGCGAGGTAAGCATGAAGAAAATTCAATCCCAAAGCCTGTGGTGAAGCTTGAGGATCTTTACGATATTAAAGACAGGTTTAAACCTGTGACCAATACGAAGCTCCAGAGCTCTACCTTAAGGTTTGAATTGATAAACCTTGACACTGAACAAACTCCTCAAAACATTAATTTAGGATTATGACTTTCCGTGGAAGAAAAGGAAGCATTCATTAGACTGTTACGCAAGAATAAACATGTTTTTGCTTGGAAATATGATGATCTAAAAACATATGATACATCCATTATCCAGCATACCATTCCGATGCTTCCCGAACAGAAACCAGTTCAACAAAAGTTGAGGAAAATACATCAAAACTTAGCAGATTCAAATAAATCAGAACTCAATAAACCTTGAAAGCTAAGATTATTTTTCCCGTTCGGCACTCAAACTGGGTCTCCAATATGGTACCAGTCAGAAAGAAAAATGGCGACATAAGGATTTGTATCGATTTCAGAAATTTAAATAAGGAGAGCCTAAAAGATAACTTCCCATTACCCACTATGGAGCAGATACTCCAATCAGTGGTAGGCAAAGAGTTAATGTCCTTTTCGGACGGTTTTTCAGGATATAATCAAATTTTGGTCCATCCTGATGACCGACTCAAAACCACATTCAGAAAAAAATGGGGAACGTATGCGTATCAGAAAATGCCTTTCGGACTTATTAATGCAGGAGCCACATTTCAAATAGCGATGGATATCACTTTTAAAGGGTTGATTAATAGAACAGTAGTCGTCTACTTAGATGATATTACTATATTTTCTAAAGAGAGATCCAATCACTTGCATGATTTAAATCAAATCTTTCAGCGCTGCAAGAAATATGGTATTTCCCTTAACCCTAAAAAATCCTTTTTCGCTCTTGATCAAGGAAAGCTCCTAGGCTTTATTGTTTCTAAATATGGCATTTATATTGATTCAGACAGGATCAATGAAATCTATGAAATCCCTTTTCCTCATAATAAGAAATCCATGCATTCATTTTTAGGCCAAATCGATTTTGTTAAGAGATTCGTTCCAGACTTTTCTCAAATCATTTTTCCACTTCAAACTATGATTAAGAAAAATTCAGTCTTTAAATGGGGATCGATAGAAAAGGAAGCGTTTGAATTGATCAAAAAATCAATAATCAATGCCCCCGCTTTAAATACCCCTAATTTTTATAATCATTTTACATTGTATACTATCACATCCGATTTCTCTTATGCTGCAGTACTCACACAGATCAACAATCACAATTTGGAAGCACCCACTTCATTCTATAGTTCAAATCTTCAGGGTGCTGAATTAAATTACTCCGAAGTAGAAAAACAAGCCTTTGTTGTATATAAAGTTGTTAAACATTACAGACCCTTCCTTTTAAAAGCCCATACAAAAGTTATAGTTCCTTTCCCTTCAGTAAGGAAACTATTAATCCAAAGAGAATTGGGAGAAAAAAGGGCAAACTGGGTAACAACACTTCAAGAATACGACCTAGAAATTAAACCAGCAAAGATTGTTAGAGGCCAAGGTTTTTGCAGGTTGTTGGCAGGAGCATCCAACATTCCAGAATCAAGTGATACAGATCAATTCGAAGAGATCAACCAGATAAGTATCGCTGACTCTGAATCACAATATGTTGATTTAATATTTTATTTGAAAAATGGATATGCACCTCCTAACCTGTCTTACAAAAGAAAAAGGGCCATATGATTGAAAGCAAAAATTTTTACAATCATTGATGATGTGCTTTTTAGGCAAAATTATGATTCAATTTTATTGAGATGCCTAGAAAAACCTGAGGCACAAAAGGTTTTGCAGGAATTACATGATGGACCGATAGGAGGCCACTTTGGAGCTGATACAACAACTCACAAAGTCATCCATGTTGGATATTATTGGTCCACTCTGTTTAGAGATGCTCATGAATACGTAAGGAAATGCCAAAATTGCCAAACTTCTAGTGGAAGACAAAGGAAACCAGCTTTCCCTTTGCAACCAGTCAACATCGAACAACCATTTGAGCAATGGGGATTGGACATCATTGGAGAAATCACTCCACATTCTTCCAAACAACATAAGTATATCCTTACCTCTACTGATTACTTTACCAAATGGGTTGAAGCGATTACTTTAAAGACAACAAATTCTGAAGCTATTATTGAATTCATAGACCAATTCATCATTACCAGGTTTGGTGTCCCGAATGCTCTTGTTTTTGATAATGCATCTTACTTTTCAGGCAATGCTATGTTTGATTTCGCAATTAAAAGAGGATTTAAACTCAAATACTCTGTAATTATTATCCCCAGGGTAATGGTTTAGCAGAATCTACAAATAAAAATATGATTAAAATTATTAAGCGAACTATCGAACAGAATCATAAAAACTGGCACAAATCTTTAGTATTTGCATTATGGGCTGATAGGATAACGCAAAAGGCTTCTATAGGTTCTTCCCCATTTAATCTTGTGTATGGAAAAGAAGAAGTGCTACCAACAAATCTTGTCCTCCCTTATCTAGCCCTAGTTCAATTTATTGAAGAAAGCCCCTCTACTTCTTTACAATTTAGACATGACCAAATTCTAAAATTAGAAGAAGAAAGAGAAAAAGCCAAAGTCATTCATGCAAAACATCAACAGATCATTAAGTCATCATTTGATTCACTTTCATCCGGTTCCAAACAATTTCAAGTCGGTGATTTAGTTATGAAGTGGGACAAAGCCCATGAAGATAAGGGAAAACACACCAAGTTTCAGAAAATGTGGCTTGGACCATTTCAGATCTGTGAAAAGATAGGCCATTCGACCTTCATATTACAAGATTTATCAGGGTTGAGAGATTCTCTCCCTGTTAATGGTCTTATCTTAAAGAAAATTTTCAATTAAGGAGGTAACCCCTTCTCCTTTTAATAGCATTTTTGTAGTTTGTAGGAGCATTAGAAAATAAAGTTGTAAGGTATCCTCCATTGACCTTTGCTGTACTCAAAGATTTGTTTAAAACAAGTAGTGTGATATTTACTTTTAAAATAATAGAAATCTTAAACAAAAGGGATGATTTCTAGGAAATTAGATATAATTGCATTCTGAAACTACACTGCAATCTTAGTGAACCCCTCTCAAAATTTAGAAATATTGTAAATCATTTTAGGTTTTCAAATTGGTCACAAGAAGGTTATCAATATCAAAATAGGAACTAATCCAATTTCAGCATCTTCAAACTCTTACCTTTTCATCCATTTACTCTTAAGGAGAAAATTGTCTATCCCACTCACCAAAGCTTGTGATTACTCAGAATGTAATTCCAAGAATACTGGATATAAAAGATAAGAGGTCTTATTACAAGCCTGCTTACCATGTTCATAGGGAAATAGTTTAGCCGACATTACCAATACTGCATACCAAAACAGGGTAATCGCTTTAATTATAAGACAAGGGGTCTCATCACGAGCCATCTTGTTCGGTTAGATTACTACCAGTGAATGGCATTGTCACTCAGTTGGCCACCAAACCAGGGAAATGGATTTTATCTTACAAAAATAATAGAAAATATAAAAGAAATGCAAAATGTGAAAAACATGTTTTGAATTCATTCTGTTAATCATACTCTAAGGTGAATGGGACAATGGACAATGCCATGGTTAAAAGGTATCCCTGTCGAAACTATGAACGTTTGCTGGCAGCAGAGGCTCTACCTATGACAAAGGAGTTAATTTTAAAAAAAGCTGATTTGGAAAGGTTTTCTGTTTTATCATTATCAACCAATAGGGGCCAATTTCAAATTTAGAATGTATCTAATTTTAAACAAGAGAGGGAATTAGCAAAGAAAGTTTCATTTTGTTTGGAATGCAACTATACCTGGTTATATTAGAATATTCTCCTTTGATGAAATTTCTATTTTGAAAAAAGTTTAAGTATTTCCATACTTTTCAGAGATAACTGTTTCTTCCAGCGAATCGCCAATTGTTGTGCTCGACAACAACCCCCCATTTCATATCATTATTATCCCAAAACTATAATATGAAATGGGTCCCTTTTTAATTTTAATTGGTATCAACAATTTTATTCAAAAAGGTACGAAATAATAAAATTAAACATTACCAAACCTTTTTGAATAAACCAATCAAAGGCCTTATATATAAATTATTAATCTTTTATCATTGCGATAAAGCGATCGCAAGATCGCATATCGCAATGACAAAGGAAACACAAGTTAAAGACCCATTGGTTTTCTCCGATGCGAAATAGGCTATCGAATATCAGTGATAATGAACTGGCACAATAAAACTCCCTTTTGCTCCGATGCAATGCGATATCGCTATCAGCAATTGGTGATCAACTATGCATGCTCTAAAGTGTCCCACTCAGTACTCCCGACGCGATGCGATATCGCTATCGGCGATCGGGGATTCCAAATGGAACCAATATAATGATTCATGATTTCCCCGACGCCCGATTGCGATAAAGCCAAAAAGCGCAGATTTCAAAGAAAATATTAAAGCGGGTTTATTACGATTAATTCGTATTCAAAGCCTTATCTTCCAAAGAGCCATTCATCCGTGCTCAACCGCCAAAACATCCAAGGCACGCTCCAAATAAATCATTCGGCCATTAATCGAATTGACGGGCATTTATAGGATTGATAGGTCTTAACGACCATTTAATGAAACAATAAGCCTGAGATATTTTTACAGATTGTATCCGAGGCCACCTTAAGTTAATCATTTGCCATGCATTTATCAATATATATCTCACTCATATTCGATTTGCGCTATCATTTTCTGTGTTACGTTCATTATCATTCCTGTGCAGAATTCTTCCGAAGTAACATAATCAAGCAGAATGGGGAAGAAGTCCAAGGAAACTACAACGGCTTCAGCTTCGCCGGCCACAGGGAAAGTCATCGTTGATCCAAGTACTAAAAAGAAAGGACTAATATCGGATACTACATGCCTAGGACTTGCCAGAACTACTTGGCAAGGCACCTATAATTTGATCGAAGCCGAAGAGCCAAGGGTGACAGCAATACAAGTCTTAGCTGACAGCACTCGCAAATCTGAGGCTAATCTAAAAGATTTAGCCAACTCTTTTCTTCATCGAATAGCGGCTTGGGAGCAAATCCTCCCACATACAGATGTGGTTAGATGGGCAATTCAGGAAATCCCAATTACAGATAGAACCTTCAGCACCAGAGATGGGAGAATTTTCGGTTCCTTTCAAGTTGAGGATTTAAGGCAAATGTATCATTTACTGGTGCCAGAGAAGAAATATAACATGGCATTTCTGGAGAAATTCTGAGCTGAGAATGAGACTGAATCCGAACCCATTCAGGATTGGAGACAAAATCCAGCAAAACACAAGCACGAATCTTCGGGTAAGTACTCGGTCAATTCTCTATGCTCTCCTTATTGCTATGCTGGGATAATGATGTGCAGGTTGTGGGGATTACATGATTCTACCAATTTTACTATAGAAATGGTCCCCTTAATGGAGGCGGCATGTAGTGGTGAAATAATGGATTGGGCAAATATATTGTCCGATAAGTTAGCATCCACAGTTCTTGATTTTAGATCCAAGTCCCGCGTCACTGAAAGGGTCATTCCCCCATTTTATTACAGTGCCTATATATTAGATGTCCTGTGTTTTAATTCTGAATTTCCTGTGCTCGGATGGAGGTGGACGTCGCAAGACCCCACACCCGTTCACATATACCATCAAAAATTGTGGAAAACCGACTACAAGCACCATTTGTATCAAATCTGCAACGACTTCATGTTGCCCATTCATCATTCTATTTTCAATAAGCCTGCCCCTAAGATTTCCTACCAAGTAGGGATTGATTTAACATCCATAGGAAGTTGGTTCGGGGAGGAAAAGTTCACTTATATCAGAATTTTCGGCAGTCAAGCCGAACCCCACGTTCTTCCTCTATACATCCCTGATAAACTGCTGGCCAGGGAAATAGCCTATTAGATCATCTCCGATGGGGTTACACATACTCTAAAGAAAGCTAAGAAGCACGTCTGGCCTTCTTTTCCCTTGAGATGTAGTATCTACACTCTACATGATTTCAAACATGCAGAGAAAGAAGCTGAGAAAATAAACTCATTAACCCTGGCAACTCTACCGAGCAGGCGATTTGATCCAAACAAAGTCGCCTATAATGCACTCGAACAGGCCAAATTGACCAAGTTCGAGCATAAAGAAGATAGATTTGAGGACTTGTTCGCATCGGCCGAGTCAATGTATCAAGTTAAATCATTCGCTATAATTGAATACAATGATGAAGGACTAGTTGAATTCAACAGACTTAGAGAGCAGAGGTTGCAAACTCTGCCTCTAGATCTGTTAGCGACGAATCCAACAACAGAATCAAGCGAGCCTGAGCAGCGACTTGTTAAAGAACCTCCTGCCAAATCAAAGCAACAGGAAGAAGTGCATGAGAAAAGACAAGAAGAGACCCAGGCAAAGGAGCAAGAATAGAGCAGTTTAAATGTAAATGAAGATACTCAGATTAATCCAAAATTGCTCCAGGAATGGAAGCAATTTAATTGGATTATCGCAATCTGGAATGCTCTAAATATGACAAGACTTCAAAAGAGGTCGATACACAGGAGGCGACTTCAAAGCAGGTTTCAATCGAGACCAATGACCCACCCAAGTCAAAGAAGTGGAAATAATCCCAAAGGATCCTTCCGGCGAAGTCATTTTGCAGATTGAAGAGATTCCTCCCTTGGATGTCTTCTATAGCCCAAGACATAAAGCTGTAGTGAAACGACAGAGGAAGAGGAGAAAGACTGATCAACCTTCTTTATTCCCAGAACAAACAATAACGGGCAATGTGCTTTGGAAAGAGGAATTTGACCCCTCTGATGATTTGACAAAACTATCGCAATATGCTAGAGCCTATTCGGTGGCGACAATAGAAAAAGCATAAGAGGTGAGCAGTTTATTGAAGACAAAAGACTAGGATATATTTTCTCTACAAGAACAATTATCGGAAGTGCAGCAAAAGGCAGAGCAGGCAGAACAACAATTGCTAGTACAACAACAAATAAACAATCAGTTGACTAAACAATTGTAGGAAGAAAAACAGAGGATTGACGACAGTGCAGTCCAAAAGCAAGAGGAGCTTTCTGAGGCATTGGCACAACTAAAAGCATCAAATGAGCAAATGTTGAAATCCAAAGATGAGCAGATCGCTCAATTATCAGCTCAACTTGAGCAAACAAAGAAGCTCCCATAGATAAATGAGTTCGAAACAGAGGCATTTCAATTAAACAAGGGATTGATAAATCAGATGAAGCTTTTGTGTCAGAAAATCACCCAGGCAGAACCATTATGCGATTTAGCGGCATCCATAAGTGAGAAAGTAGAAACGACAAGAACAGACTTAGATCAAGCCGAAGAAACATTGACCAATTTTCTGGAATGGCAAGATACCGATCAGGGACAGGTGGCTAATCTACCAAGGATTCTAGAATCGCATAAAGAAATATTATTTACAGAATGGCAATCTCAGTTAATGAAGGCAGAAAGAGCGATTTCAAGATGCAAGACAACCACTAGTAATTTGGTTGAATTGGTTAATAATACTCTTTACTTGTCTAACATGATTTCTCAATGTACTCCAGGCAAATTAACAGCAACGAAAATATTGGAGCAGTCATGTTACCCGTAGCTGGAGAAAAATGGAAGGTTAATTGTGGGAATTAACAGCTTGACATGGGATGCCTATTGGTTCTTTTTAGTGAAGCCACACAGCCAGAGAGCCGCCCTAAAATGCCTCACAGATGCGATCGGGTATATTATCCCTGATATTCAGGATGCCACCTTTGCTGCTCAACTCAGTTCTTGCCTCAACAGACCACCCAAAGTAGAGCCAATGCTTGTGATAAGCCAGCTCAGGTTTAAAGGAAAACAACCTGAGTGGTGATTCACAACGCCGACTGCCAGATCGCTGCCAAGAAGATAGTTATCATTAATTGATACCAATTAAGTAGGATTTTGGTTTCATAGATTTTTAGTTTAGTGTAGTATCTATAGACCCTTTCATGCATTTAGAAAGGGTCGTAAAGTTGTGTATATGACTTAAACCCTGAAGCTGCACTATTGTACTTCAGGGATATTCTTTTATGAAACTGGACCAATCATTCTGATTTTGATAAGGAAGCTTTTATACAAATGTGCACTACTATCTTTGTTTGAAAGCATTTCTGCGTTGAAGGAAGAATTTCAAATAGCGATTGATATTGGGATTGATTAGTAGCTCATATGGTACTATTATCTATGTCTGGACTCATTCTTGTTATATCAATTGTCATTTGATCGCTCTTGCTATTATCGGATATATATATGTGTTTTAACAGCATTCTTTATGCATTCCACTATTGGCTGTTTATAGTATGCTTTTCTTCCAATCATGTATGTATCGATGATATAAATGATAAGTGCAACAATCTTGTGTTAATCATTTTGTTTAACTATTTAGATAAAGTAATCTTTGAATGAATAAATATCTATGTTTATTTGATAGAATCATCTATATGCCTGTCAATAGACAAAGACCATCAAACGCCGCATTTCCAAAGAATAATTGTTCCCGGGATTAGTATTAGTTATCTTATTTTGTTGATAGATTAAGTTATTCGCCTATCATTATATCAGACAACCCATCACTCATCCACCCCTTTTATTCATTATTGGGAAACTGGTCCCATTATATCCAGTCAGAGCCACCATCCCAAACGGAAAAGGAGCTGTATTAAGGTCCGGACCGGGTGGTTATCCCCCAATGTTGATACAATGATTTTCGAGGCATCAACAGGACCATCCCTTAGCTTCTCTCCTTTCATCATCAACTAACATCCCGCCCATCCAATCCATTTAATAGACACACACCACCATTCTTTCAACTACATGCACATGGACGGAAGGAAGGTTGCACCCAACCCCCATCAAAGTTTGATGGAACTATGGGGTGGTGGGTGCAACATCTGAGGGCCCCATTAAATCCACAATAACTATGAAAATTTATCCTATTGGTTCCTTGATCGGGTTAGTGTCATGTCTAGTATGGTATTCTATTATTTTGCAAGTAGAGGCACTCATCACAATTGTTGGAAGTTCATGCCAAATTTAGCTATGCCGTGGATACATAGGGGAAGGCACAAATGAGAGGGTGGTGGCCGAGCCAACAAGGGAAACATGGTGCTCATATTTTTTCCATGACTCAATTGCCAGCTTTTTCGATGTTGTTTCACTGGAATCACATAGAGAAATATGCAAGCATGAGACACATGCAGGGGTCGAAAGACAATCCATATTAGATTTAAAGCTCATGCATGATATGTCGACTTGGGTTCTTGACCTTGGGCACACCAGGGGTAGGAAGAAACAATATCTTAATTCAATGGCTCTTCATTGGAAAATGAAGAACCTTCTTGGCATGGTACTAAGGGACAAACAAGTGGAGAAGTACACTATTTTTGCATTCTCAAAAGATGTTGAGAGAATGGTTAGGAGCCAACAATATTGTTTAGATAGAATTGACTCTCGTCTGGCTCATGTTGAAAGTCACATAGTTGTTAAAAATTAATGAGGTTTGGTCTTCATAATGACGTGTAATTGTGATTTTATGTAATTGATGAAAAGAAGAAAAATAAAATTATTATTGTAATGCTTGTATCATGGGTTTCATGAGCAAGGAATTTTATTTTAGTGAGGCTCCCATTGTGAGCCTTTAGGATTTGTCATCTAGTCATAAAAGTTAGTTTGATTCTATGTCATGTATGAAGGACCCTTCTTGGGCATGTTACACTTTTGTATGAGTCATTAAAAGTATAGGAAGGCCCTCCAAGACTAAGAAAAGTTTCCTCCTCAAGTCGACTTCAAGAGGGATAATTATATCTTCACTTAATGACAGGTAGGCCCAACTAGCAGTCATGTCGACCTATTATGGTGGAAAAGAATTATAAATAGGCCACTTAGCCTCATTTCAGAGAAAGAAATTTGGTGCGGGTATGAAGTTAATTAGAAGTGTAAAGGCCAGAAAAAGAAAGCCTCCTAGCCAATATGAATATAAAAAGAAGACTAATTTTTCTTAGGCATCTCTTGGATCTATTTTGGGTCTATTTTAGGAAACACATGCGAAGGAGGTAGAGGATACTTGCTGCAGAAATAATTGAGAAACATAACAATGCTAATAGCGCAGCTAAGTTGGAAGAAAATCAAGATAAGAGGAAGCCAAGGGAAGCTAGAAAGAATCACCATGCAAAGAAGGCATAATTCAAGGAAGTCGAAACTATTAAAGGTCTGAAGCATCCAAAATTGAAGAGAATTTGAGAAGAAGAAAAAAGCAGAAGGTTGACTATAATTGACTCAATGAAGAAGGACTTCATCAAGGGAGATTTGTGTCTTGGCCTTGGAGTGACAAATAGGTCAAGGGTCTTGGTATTGGTATTTGTTAATTCGAATCTCTATAAGAATAAGATTTTGTTCAGATTTTCCTCTCAAAGAGTGAGAGGTTTTGGCCTTGGGTGATAGCCTATATTTTGTATCTCTTGTCTCTTTATGGTTTATGCATTGGTATCTGTTTGATGAATAAGAGCACTAATAATCTCAGTAAAAGAAGATCTTAATCTAAAGAAGTAAAAAGCACTCATAAGAAATTACTAATAGAAGAGAAATCACCTAATCTCGATGCGCTAGATTTATCAACATGGTATCAGAGCTAAGGTGACTAAGTCGAGGAAGGGCATCTTATCAATGGACACTCAAGGATCAAATCTCAAGGAAGGCATTAAAGCGAAAATCATCATGAAGTCAAAGGAAGGATCATAACCCTAGATCAAAAAAGCATACAAATAAGTATTTGGATCATCATCAAGATGGATAAGGCCAAAACCCTACATTTTCTCAAGTTAAAGTGGTTTGAAGACTATTCACCTAAAGGAATCAAGATCAAAAGGCGATGCCATCTCACTCTATGTGGGATCAAGTATCATTCTTGAAGAAAAGTACCTTCATCAAGGAGAAGTTTTCTTTCATCTATATCATCATCAACATCAAGGAAGCAATATGAATAAGGAGAATACTATCAAGTACATTTATGTCCACATATGAATCTATCAAAATGTCCTTTTGCAAGGAAAACAACAAATTGGTTGGGGCTTCAAACTACCTCGCATGGAAGAAAAGGACAGATCTAAATCTCATTGGAAATGAGGTTATGGAACATGTCAAAGGTTATATCACTAAACCAAGAAAGGAATATGCTCAATCTCTTGCCAAGTATATGAAAGGGGAAGCTAGGGATCAAAGGATTCTCATAGAAGCCATCAAGGACCCCCTCATCCCATATGTATTGAAACTCGAAACTTAAAAAGAAATATATGGAAAACTGGTAGAGTTGTATTTCGTAAGCATTGATAGAGAAGTCATCTCATTAAGGAAAGAACTCTAAAAGTTGAAGATGTATAGGCAAGATGGAATAAAATCATACTTTATGAGGATATAGGAGATCCAGGATCAAATACAAGATCTGGGAGAAGTCATGTCTGATAGTGAAATGACTACAATTATATTAAATGCACTACCAGAGGAGTGGGGCAAATTTACTTCATTTATTTATGGGAAGAAAGAAGCTACTCCATTCCAGGATCTATGGTCACTATGAAAGGTTGAAGAATCTAGACTAAAGTCCAAATCTAATGTCGGAGCTGGTGAGAAAAATCAAGCTTATGCTGCAACGACAAGAAGAAAGGGAAAATTTGGAAAGTTTGGTCCTCAAAAAAGAAGAACATGGATAAAATACAATGCTATGAGTGTAAAAAATATGGGCACTATAGGAAAGATTGTACTAAGATCAATAAGGACAATAACAAAAGAGGAAGATAAGAAGTTGGCATCACCAAAGAAGTGGAGGAATTTGAAAAGAATAAATCCAGGAAGGAGGAAAAAATATATCTCCACTATTGAGATAGTCTTCCTCACATAAGTTCTTTTCAAATTCTTAAGTCTTCTAAGATATGGTTATCATGATTCACTAAGTAAAATAATGGGATGCATCAAGGCATCATAGAAGCATTGAAAGCAAGAGCTCGAGATATCATCATAGATAAGCATGAAAGATGGTTAGAATCTATGGAAGTCAAGGATATAAGTCTTGGGAATCTCATTGGAAACAAAAGTGGGAAGGTCATCTAGTTCAAGGTTCATCATACATCTGTCAAATGGAAACATATTCTAATGGTGATACTTTAGATCCTCAAGATTATTTGATGGAATCTTCATTGAAAGGTTCACCGATTATGAGTGAAAGCAAGTGTTTCATCAAGAATTTAAAATTTGTGGAATTCATTGGATGCTGGTGTTAGTGTCGGTACCTTCATCCCTCCATTAGTGATCAAAATTCTCTTTTTGCATGCATTTTAGGTGTCCCATCCAATCATCTGCATTACATTAGGTCATGGATCATCTGATGGTAGTGGTTCTTTGTCAAAATTCCCTCATGCTTTTCATTTGCTGTCTTATTTACACATGTACAAGTCATTTGCTGTCATTTTTATTTCATTTTAGTTGCAGAAGTCATTTTAGGGTTTTCAAGTCTCATTAGGTCTAGGGTTTGTCACCATAGTCATGAAAAGGTCAATAATGGTCATCCAGTGCATGAAGAGGTTTAATAAGGTCTCATCATCAAAAAGTTCAATAATGAAATTCTCAGTAATTGAATTTTTCCTCAAAACCCTGCTTTGAGGAAAAACAGAGTTTTTATGTTCTATGTAAAAAATTTCATGTAATTTTAATTTTCCTATATGTAATAAATATCATCTGCAACCCCGGGTCACCTTGCCAAACTCCTGCACTCCATCTCCTGCAAAAGAGACAAGAAATTCAAAGAATTAGTCCATCAAAGGTAAAAAAGAGAGACAAATTGCAAAATAGAGTTTTAAAGAACAAAGTGAAAAAGCAAACTTTAGAAAGTGGGTTTTTTTTTTAAAATGGAAAAATTAAAGTCACTTGTATATAAAGTGTTTCTTGTGTTAAAGACATCATTTGTGTGCTAAAGAGTGAGAGAACAAGTGGAAATTGCGATTTGAGGCGAAGAAAGGCAATTTGCAGCAAAGTTCTGGAATTTCTCTGGGTGTGGCGGACCTGGGTAGTGGCGCCTCGCACCGGGCACAAAATTTGCAAATAAACTTGAACGGGTGTGGCGCACATGTTAGGCATGGTGCACGTGGGTGTTGGCGCAGCGCACCAGTCCTCCAAGCCTAAATTTCACCCAAACGACTTTGCCAAGCTCCAAAATCTTACAATCATCATTCCTCAAGTAAGTGGAACCTCCCATTTTTCCATTACAAGAGATTTGATAACCTTTGATGGTGTTTTAATAGGTGAAAATTCAAACCCTAGTTTGCTGCACAATCATATTGGAAAAAACTATCTAGGGTTTTGAAAGTTGTCATTGTTGTTGTTTTTCTCCCCTGCATCATTTTTCACATTCCCTCTTCACCATATTTTCTAAATTTCATTTCCCTTTCCTTCTCCCACTTACAATCATCCTACCCTCCTATCCCCAAAACCCTAAAAACGTAACAAATTTCCACTATTCCCCAAACCCTAATCCGCATTCCCAAACCCTATCACTCCCTAAAAACCCTACAACGAGCATCAAAACCTTCCACTCACTTCCTATTCATCAAATCCAAAGAAGAAAACAATAGTCACCTACTCTTGAAATAAAATCTTTTCATACTCATCATTTTGCACCATATAGTGGAAAACATGGAAACAAATTCAACTTATGAAAAGGATGAGGAAACAGTGAGTGATTCCTCCCAAGAGATTCAGGCACTAAGAAGACCACATAAGGGAGGAAAACACATCCGGGAGGAGCCCACTACACTTACAAAGTTATTGGCTTGTCCCCTTGTAGTAACATGCTTCAAACATCAATCTTGCTACTAGTTTTGTGAGATGGTGGAGAGGGTGAAATACTACCATGAACTTGCTAGACTATTTGTCCTCCATCTTCACAATCGCCAGGTGAACTTAGTAGGTGTTTCATTCACTTTAACACCTGAAACTATAGCTGAAGCAACAGGGATTCCAAATAGGTGAACAATGGAACAAAGGATAGCATGTGAGCAAAGAACATTATGAGCCTTATATCAAGGCTAGTTATTAGAAGCAGATCAGTAGGGTCTTTCCTTTCAGATACCTACAAGACACTTATGCTCCACTCATGAAGCTCATTATCATATACTTCAGCTGTGAAGGGAGATTTTCTCACTTGTACACGTACCATATTAGATTATTGATGCATTTCACTAGAGTGAGAATGATGAACCTCCCCTATTTCATAGGCAAAAACATTAAGAAAATGGCTACATTGGTGCAAAGGAAACCTCTTCATCAACAATTCAACAACATTTATCATTTTTCCTTGATCAAGATTGTTGTTTTGCATCAGTTGAGTTTGTTAAATGTTTCATGGGACACTTTCATTTCACATGAGGTTTTAAAAAGCCCTCAAGTGACCCCATCAGTTTTTCAAGAGGAAGGAGGGCCTTCAAATCAACCAGAGGTGCATGAGACTCAAGCTACAACTCAAGCTATAGGGATGCTAGTATATGTTACTTATGAAAAGGGGACAAGGAGGCTATTTGCAGCTGCAAAACGAGTACTATCTCCACCTAGGGTGGAAGGGGTCTCATTTCCTTCATTAGATCATAGGCAAATGCTATCTTTACCCGGGGTGAAAGGGGCTTTGCCTTCTTCTTCAGAAAAGCAGGTACAAGACAAAGGGAAGCAACCATTGCATGAGGAAGGGCCTCCTGAAGGTCAGGAGAGAGATTTCATTTTGGTTCAGGATGATGATGCTGATTTGGGCCCCCAAAGCTCGAGACTTAAGGAGATCATCAAAGAACAAGTATTTGACATTCATGACTTAGCTATTAACCTTGAAAGGGATAAGTGGATCATCCATTACCTTGATCAAAGGAATAAGCAGTTGGAGGATAAGCAAACAATCATAGAGCTGCAAACCATAAGAGAAAACAAGCAAGCAACAAAAAGAAAGAAAGTCAAGTTGATACCCTTGGAGCAAGAGATTGATGCTAACCGGGAATCTTGGCTAGAAAGGACAAATATTCACTTTGAGAAGCTACTTGAAAAGGCCAACAAGGAGAAAAATATGTTGTGGCACATGGCTTATTATTATTTGGCACAAAACAAAATTTGCAAAGCTAGAATAAGGTGTCTAAAGGCCAAGTTGAAGAAGACTTTGAGGAGCAAGAAAGACCAATATAAACTCAAGATCCTGGATGAATCTTCCTTGGCCTAGCATAGTACTTGATGCATATCACTCATTCCAAATTTCAAGAAATTTGGCAAACTTTTTGGCAATTTTGAATTTTTGAAGGAAAAAACAAGTTTTTCTGACAGGTGTGTAGCGCCACCTGGCGCTTGCTTTTTCTAGGGACCTCCTCTGGAGGAAAAATTTAAATTTTTGGATTCCTCATGGAAAATTGTGAATACCCATAAATTAATAGAAAGGTTTGACAAGTTTTGGGTCACCAAAAGAGCCAAAAACACCTCAAAAATGCCCTCTCTACCACTTTTGGGCCACACAGGAAGTAGTGTTGGGAGAATTGATTTGTAGAGGGGAAAATGGGCACCAAATTCAGAAATTCCACTTGTTATGGAAGTTATATAGATAGACCTTTCCAACAAGCCTACTTGGAACAAATGTGGTGAAGGGGAGGCCTCCAAAAGCAGCTTGGAAAAAGTACTATGCACAGAAAAATGGCGCTATGCACAAGATGAAAAAGTGCTAATTTTGCTCAAAAACTCTGTTTTTCGTCTAGTTTTATTCTAGTTTGACTTTTTCTCTCTTATGGTAAAATTCATTATGTGAAATGATGTAAATTGATGTACTATGATGTAAAAATTATAAAAATTGACTTGATAAGGTAGATATATCAATTCTAGGTGGTTTACAGTTGAATGAATCAATTTCCTAAGTTTTAGAGGCAAGCTGTTCCACTACCTATTTTTGTGTTCCTAGTTTAGATATGGTTGAAACTACCCCTATTCTCATGGTTCAACCCATGATTGATAGAACAAGTTGTTCAAAGGTCTATATCATGTGTTTTTTCAGTCATTTGTAAAGGTTGGACTCTTGTGAAAGCTTTGAGCATCATTGTACATTCATCTCTGCAGTTTGGCAAGGAAATTGACTAGGGTTTGCAGCATTTTGTGGAATTCTTGTGGGAAGGTGATTTAATATTGTTTCTCCTTCTGTAATTCAAGTTATCATATGTTTATGTGTGCCATTATCTCTCTCTTTTCAGCTTAACTAAATGAATCAAGTATAAAGGTGGAAATCATTGATGTTGCAGTGCTTTACCTTAGGGTTTGTTTAATTTTTCATGTTTTCTACTGTTTGAAGAGGATCCCTGATACTTTCATGCCCCATTCAACTACTCACCAGTATTAAGACTCTCCATTTAACTTATTTCAAAGTACTAAAGCATTTGCCTACCTCGCCCCACATAAATCTCTGCAAGACTGAGTTCATTCCCTGGACCCAAAATTGCCTTTCACTTTTGATCCAACAAACCAACATAAAACTCAACCAAACTCCTCTGAGCATATACCTAGCCTAAAATTAGTCTTTACATCAATCATTTCAAGTCTCATTTGATATATTTTCCTGAGATTGACAAGGAGAGAGCTGTCTCCTGACTTGGTAGGGCTAGCTACCAGGTTAAGCGTGGTTTGATGTTACTCTAGACCTACCTTTCTCAACATGAGGTAGATTTAGGCCCTAACATAGTGGCGACCATACTGGAGAAGAAAAGTTTATTTGTTTTTTAGTGTTCTTTGCTTTATAAACTACAGAAGGGAGCCTGAAGTTAGCTAGGTAGCCTTCGAACTGCACATTGCTTTGCAAGTGCATAGGTAGATAAAACCTGCTTCAGTCAATCTCCAGTCTAGTCTTATAAATTGAACATCTGACTTGCAAATTGCCCCAGTACATCAAATAATTCTAGACTTTGGATGATGAGTTTATAATTTAGTAGGCTGACAAGATTGTAATGTCAATTTGATTTTTGGGAATAATTCAACACCCTGGCTTCCAGACGATACACCAGAGCCAATCTTGATCCTGATCCTCCTCTTGTGTATGAATTCCCAAATCTCATTCCAAGAATTATTTGCCAAGAAAGTTATGTGATTCCTGTGTTTAGATCTCATTCATGCCCGGTTGTTTTTGAATATCTCGAAGATCTTCCATTTGATGAAAATTTTGAGCTACCTTTGTTTGAGACTAAGTCTGAAAGTGTAGTTGGTGCTACTGCTCTAAATCCAGAGTTTGTCAAGGATCTTGAAACTAAAAGAGAAAATCTATCAATTGTTGCTTATATTCTGAATCTTCAAACTTCAATTATGGCTACCAATATTCCCGAATTCTTAGAATCTGCATTTTCTACTCTTGGTTCATCTGCTGTTGTATATAATTTAGAAATTCCTACTAAAACTCCTTTTATTCCCACCATTCCCGTACAGCCCGCCATCTCTAATCAGAAATCTGCAGTGCTTTCACCCCTATCCACTCCTTCTACACCTCAAACATCAAGAATTTCTTCACCCCCTTCAACACCTCATACACTGGTCGCTATCGTTGTTCCAACTCCTCCTACATCCCCAAGGCAAGTTGTAAATCCACCTCGAGCAATGGCTGCCAGATATGCACCTCTTATTTTGCCACAAAACTTGGACGCCATGCCCGCTGATTACCAAAGCAAGATCCCATTATTTGATGCTTCTCAAGGTGTCACAACACAACAACATGTCTATAGGATGAGTGATTTCTTTGATCTCAACGAGATAGATGCAGAGAATGTAACAATGAGATTATTTGTGCAAACATTTGGAGGTGAAGTCCAAAAGTGGTTCAGAGCATTGCCTGCTGGAACAATCAATTCATTGGAAGCACTTCAAAGACAATTTTTGGATCACTGGGAGGTAAAGAAAAATCCACTTCAAATATTTTCCGAGTATGAAAACATAAAGATAAATGTTGGTGAAAGTGTCCATGATTACTGTGTTAGATTCAATACTATTTATAATTCCATTCCAGTTGATATCAAGCCACCTATGGGGCTGGCTTTGTTCAAATTTCCTGATGGTTTTGATCCCGATATGGCATATCAGTTAAGAGAAAGAGACCTTGCTACATTGGAGGACATGCAGAGAATTGCAGTAAATGTTGAAACAAATTTGTTAGTTAAGATAGCTAGAACAAAGACCAAGAAGAAGGTGACTATAAAGGAAGAAGATTCTACCTCAGACCATTTGCTCCGTAAGATTGAGAAGATGTTTGATAGATTCACCATTGCAGATAAGCCTAAGACACAGGTTAGAAATCCAAATTTCTGTGGTCAACAACAACCACAATTTAGAATCAAGCAACGGGAGCAAAGAGCTGAAGATCCATCAGCTCAACAACAAGTCAAAACATCATTACAACAGAACTATGTCCATGGCACTGAATCAAAAGATGATGAGACCCTAATTGGATAAGAGAATCACTTTTTTACACCAGATGATTTTCAATTTATAAGGAGTATTCAGAAAGTCCAGCTGTACAAAAAGATGAAGATTTTATATTAACAAATGAAACAGTCCTAGAAGAGGAATCAGATGAATATCAGAGAGGTTACATGAATGCATTGATAGTGCAACAAAGGCAATACTCACTCAGGATTAGGGATGTTCCTATCAATCCAATTCAGAGAAGGAAGGAAGCAACACCACGAAAGAATGACTCTCCAAATGTGCAAAAAAAGGGAAAGGAGCCAGCAAACCCTACTTCTAGTAAAATGCAATCAGCAAACGAAAAGTCTAATCAGCCAAGTGCAAAAAGAAGAAAACTGAAAAGAAAGACGCTCCAGTCAAAGAGGTAGAGAAAACTACAACCTTTAGCTTAGAAAATGAAATTGCTAAGTTGAAAGTGTTAATACCTTTGACTGAATTAATGAAGAATAGCAGTTATAAAGGTCAAGTGGCCAAGATTTTGAATGTAGATCCTTTGTCTGATATGGTAAATGTGGAAGATGACCAACCTAAACTTATCTTTGGTCCGACATTAGAAGGTCAATCTAAGGATAGTGATGTAGCTCCTTTTTATATCAGCCTTAGATTGCATGATTATGTTTTGCACAATGCCATGTTTGATTCAGGAGCGTCTCATAATCTCATGCCAAAGGCAATTATGGAAAACATGGGTTTGGACATCACTCGAAAGTATCATGATCTTTATTCCTTTGATTCTGGTAAAGTAAGATGTATTGGTCTCATTAAGTATTTGGTTGTAAGTTTGGATTAGATTCCAGCGAAAAAAGTTCTTATGGATGTAGTTGTGTCCGACATTCCCCCTAGATTTGGCATGCTTCTATCTAGATCATGGGGTGCAAAAATCAAAGGGCCATTGCAGTTAGATTTCTCCTATGCTGCTATTCCCATGCTTGCTCAACTGAGGAAGTTATATAGAGAGAAAAAGATGAAGTACATGATCATGAGGAAGGAGAAACCTATGAATAATCCAATTAATTATGTACATATAGATTTAGAGTCTTTTGTTCTTTATTCTGATAGTGGTTTCAATGATGTAAATAGTCAATTAGTTGAAGTTGAAGATATACCCGAGATTATAGAAAATTTCAAAGCTGTACTTTATCAAAAGAGGCAAAGGCTTGAAAGTACTGCTAAGCAATCAACATTCCACTAGCAGCAAGAAAAACATGGACAACAACCAAAGGTAGAAAAACAGGTAGAATTTCAGCATTTGGAAGAAGAAGCTGGTTTGTGGAGTATGGACTTTGATGGAGCAGTAGGTAGGGAAGGTGTCGGAATTGGTATTTGGATACGCAGCCTTATTTTCTCACCAAATAAGGTCCCGAGTGTTGAGTATGGAGCATGATTGTTTAGAGGTCTTTATTTTAGCTGGATGTATACCCAAGGAAGTTTGTACACCCCTCCATGTGGGGGTTCAGGTGGGGGGGGTGGCGATACCCCTCGGCTGGGGGGTCCGGGGGCCAGCGGTCCCCCGGCAAGGGTTTTGGGGCAGCGCCCCCGAAGCTAAAAACATATGTAAAATTTCCTTGTAAAAGTATAGTAATTTCTAGTCAATCTAGGCCGTTCATTAGGCGGATGATCTGATGGTAGAACTTATTTTTAGTTTAGGGATTTTGGCCCTAGAAGGAAACCCCTCTCTTTGTATGAGGGCATTTGTATTTGAAGCTGTGTAATAGATGTGTATTCTCTGAGCGAGAAGCAGAGAGGTGAGACTGTGAGAGAAAATAGAGGATAGTACAACGGATCTGCTGTAGGTCGTGTCTCTTCATTTTTCTGGATAATAGAAAGGAAGGACTAAATGTTCGGGGTGGACGTAGCCCAAACTGGGTGAACCACGTATATCTGTGTCTCTCTTGTTTTATGCGGTTTCTGTGTTTATATTTCTACAATATTTTATGTGTTCCATTGCTTCGTAATATATAATTTTCTAATAACTGGTATCAGAGCCTTTTATAGAAATTTTTGGGCACTGCAACCCCAATCATAAATGTCCATAAAATGAGGGCTCCTAAGTCCCTAAAAGTGTTGCTTCACTATCTAAAGGAATAAGGTCAGCTGATTACATCATCTCCCAGAAATTCTCCATTAAAAACTGCTCAGAAATGGTCAAAACTGGACCATACTGAATACGCAGTGTAGAGGGTACGATGCATATCACCTTCCCAGTGTAAAGGGTGCGATGCATACTCGATGGCCCCTCTGTAGGGTGCGATGGGCGGGAATGGACAAATGGCAGAGACAGTTTGCGAGGTGGAAGATCATAGAATCTTCCAGAAACTTCCCCTCTGACACTTGCCTCTCTATTTTCGACTAGGGATGAGTAAGAGATCATTAGTCTCCAAGTGGAATCAAGAACTATCAGAGAGAGGAAACTAATCAAAACCCAAGAAGATGACTCACCCCCCTACAATCATCTATATATGGATCCCTCATCATAGAGATCCAGAGGCTGGAATCTTGTATCTTGTAGAGAAGTGCTGTTGGTTTTCTGGTGAAACTTCATAATGTTGGGTGATCTAAGCTTTACTTGAGGTGAAAAAGGGCTTTCTTGCTGGAGGATGATGCTAGGTCAGAAAAATTGGTTGTAATCCTCTTGCTATTAATAAATCTATTCAAGTTTTCCTACATATTCTTGTATGTTTGATTATATGTGCATTGGTGTGGTTAATACATATCTGGTCCTATGTTATTTATGAATATAGATCTCTGTTTTTCGATAGTATTATGTTGCTTTGATTCCACAGGTGCTCTTTGAAGCTGGGCAGACGAAGAAGAAGTGGTAAAGATCTATCAGGAAGGAGAGGAATCAAGTGAGGAACCAAGCGCAATACTAAGGTTGGTGTCTTTTGTTCCACTCTTATCTATTTTCATAAAGGAAAATGAAAGTAGTCTTTACTTGTTTGTTTCTAAGATAACTACCAGTCTTAGTGGGAATAGCAGCTCCGAGTGGACACTATTACCGGTAACAAAATGGCCACTCCACTGGGGAGCGAATAGATTGTTTGTTAGTCTATCTTTGTTTGTTTTATAAACTTACAGATGGAGCCTGAAGTCAAGCCAGCTAGCCTTCGAACTGCATTTGTTATACAAATGCAAAGTAGATCAATGCTGCTTCAGTCTATCTCTGGGTTTTGTTTATAAATTGAATAATCAATTTGCAAATGTTCTAATTGCCCTAAGTGGTGGCTCTAGTAACCTCCTTAGATCAACCCCTGTGATTTACATTTACTGAACATCACTTACTCGACCTAAATCCTTGAACTGAATTGCAAATTGTGAGCAAAGATTGGTTAAAAGTCTCGCACTGGTACCATCGCACCCTCCCTTCAAGATAGTCTATATGCATCACACTTCCCGTGTGCAGTAGGTGAGATGCATATTGGATTCCCTGTGTGACAGGTGCAATGGTCAGGGAAGGTTAATTTTACCTTCAGACTTTGGTTTTCCTTCACTCTTTTCAATTCTATTTAGGAGTTTTGCTGTCTGTGGTTAGTATATCTCTGTGAGAACCCCCTTCTCTTCCATCATTTCGCCTCTATTATGCAAAGAACTGTAAGTGTTTTTATGTATTGTGCGCCATTTTCAGTTCTCTTTTGCAAAGAAGTAGCGTAGTCGAACTGTCGTTTCTTAATCTGAAAGTGTCGTAAGTGTCATTTTCAGTTATAGAAGAGAATCCCATTGTTCTTGATAGTCTATTGTAATGTTACTCTTGTATATGATTTGAATTAGTAGTTTTTAAAGTGTCAAAAAACAGTTTTCATTTCGAAATCGCAAAGTGTCGCCCTTATCTTCACTTCATTTTGAAAATAAATTTGTTAAATATTGTCACTTTGAAAATAATTCAAATTTGCACTTAGCTTTCTTATCGTCATTTACACATTAAGAAGGCTAAAAACAAATACATGCATGTGAATTTGCATTTAGACAGCTTGGTTTGATTTAGGACAGTGCATTTAGTGTGTGCTCTGTGCTCTTTGTTGAAAGACTCTCAATTTTCTTTCCTTAGTAGCTAGGATTTTCATTGTCAAAAGAAGATTAAACAGTGTTTTATCATCTTATACTGCATTTTAGGAATTGTTATACACATCATGCGTTGAACCTGAAAGGCAAATTTTTAAACAAGATCAACTATAAAATAAATTTAATGAATCTAAAAACACTTTGGAACCTAACGCACAACATCTAGAAGTCTAGGCTAGAGACGTATTCTGGCGTCGTAAAACCTGGTAACTATTGTTTTCATTGTTGGTTGGGTGATTCCGCCACTTTGAGATGACAAGTGCTAGTACAGACTTGTGCTCCCACGTACCGTCAAGTATATATTAGGAGACCACAATAGGCTACATCCTTCATCCTTACGAAGCCGTGTCTGCCACCCTATCGACCGTAATGCACTGAACACAACATTAAGGAAGATTGACTGCTGTACCGTAAAAATTATTATGTAGTTTTGCGATTGGTTTGGTAATCCCCTCTGCCTAGATTTCCAGAGAAGTCTCTTTCGTTCCTTTTCAGATTCCTTAAAAGAAAAGGTCCATCTGAGCACTTGTCACTTCAGGCTCATTAAAAATCGAAGGCGACTAGAGTCATCTTTTGTTTTTTCTCAACTCTTAAAAATTGAAAAAACAAGTTGTGTCAAAGTATCTAAAATTTATTTTAATCGAAATAACATCACAAGTTCCCTCGTTGGTCTTTAGTTTGAGAAAAATGGAGTCTAACCAACCAAGGATTTCCCCTTGGAGGAAATCCTAGTCCTTTCTCCTCTTGGGGAGATGTTGGTGCACCCCATATGGCCACATTGTCACTTCTAGGGTTGATGATTGGTTTGGTCGTATGGCTCTTCTCTACCTCTGTCGTTCAGAATACCGTAATTCCTGAATAGTCAAGTCAGCAACTAGATGATACTAGAGTTATCCCCCAGCCTTCTACTTCATCTGTTTCTCCATCTCCTCCTTCCTCTTCGCTTGATAAAGCTGGTAAAGCTAAAGATCAAGTAACTGAGAAGAAGAAGAAGCGGAAAGAGAAAAAAGAAAATAAGAAGAAAGAACCAAAAGAAAAAGGGGGCAACCATGTGTCGTCTAGCGAAAATCCTCACACCGCACTGTCTAAACCTAAATCTCCATCTGTCGTTTGCAAAGGAGACCACTATCATCGAGATTGTCATTGCATCCCTCAGATCTTAAGGGACTGGTCTCCTCGTTTGCACAATCCAGTGTCGTCAACCTCTGATGATCATGTTGAAAGCACACCATCAACCAGTGAAAGTGAAGTATTTGGACAGAAAAGGAATTGAAAATTTCCTTGTAAATTGTGTGAAGGCGATCATGCCGTCCACCGTTGTCCCTTCCTAGATGAAGCTAAAAGAGTTTTGGATGACCGTCTTGCTTCACCGCTACGGCTCCCTCCTGGATATAAAAAACTCTTGCGGAGTCCACCACTGGTTGAAAATCTGGCTGGCACGCCATTGTGGTCAACCGAAATGTCTATCATTGAAAATGAACCCTCTAAATCCATACCAGACGAAAGTCAAAAGGTCGAGGCGGCAGTTGCCCTGGTCTTACCTTCAGGAGGTTCATCCTCGAATGATACTGTCACTGAAGAGAAAGAGAACGACACCGTTCAAATTATTTTCGTAAACAAAAACTCCGATGAACTTGGGGGAATTCTACCCATTCCTTTACCATAGGAAGGAAATTCATCAAAGTCATATCCGACCATCTATTCGGTCCCACCTCCAAGCAACCCAGTCGTTTCCTTCGACTGGAATCTACTAGGCAGACCCCGTTTACTAGCTAGTGTACCATTCCGAATCATTGTACAAGCTTACAGAATGGTCATGGATGGTACCATCATAGATAAAGGGGCTTCTATGAGTATCCTTTCCTCAACTGCTTGGAAAGCGCTTGGTTCACCATCACTTTTGCCTGAAATGAGAAATCTGACAGGCTTTGACAAAGGAACCAGTCGACCATTAGGGATCCTTCCCAATGTGCCCATTACTTTGAGAAGGAAAACCATTCACATGAATGTAATGGTAGTCCAAGGACCCCTGGATTATAATCTACTCCTTGGGTGTGACTATATTTATTGCATGGGAGTCGTCGTCTCCTCACTCTTTAGAGTAATGTGTTTTCTGCATGAAGGCAGAGTGGTCAAGCTCATAGAGCAACTGTCATTCACCACTTCACACATAGTAAATAGTCAAATGCCATCCATAAATGGTCTTTTCACGCAAGGAATGTCTCATCGATCTCCAGTCCATCCACTTGATGAGCGCGAGTGATTCAGGAGGATATGACTGAAACCCAGGGGGCATGCACCCTGGTCTGTTTCGGCAGGAAAACCTTGGCTATAGAGTAGGTTTCCGCGGAGGATATATGACTAGGCTAACGCACCCGCCCGTTAAGGAAAATGGGATTAGACTGGAATAAGATTCCCTCGTCAAAGTTATGTGAGTGGAGGCGACTACGCCACTCACCTTTGTCTATTTCTGTAGACATCGCCAAGGAAGCATTTTGTCTGCGACGTGGATGGAGAGCTTTCATATGGTAACCTGGGAATTTTTCGCTATACCTGGGGGCATGCAAACCTTTTTGCATGCAAGCAAAGAGCGACCATTTATTTTTTAAATTTGTAGGTCCTGTAACCCTTTAAACTCGTAAGGTTGGTCGTTTCCTAGCTTGCATAAAGAAAGGATCCAGGGCAAAGCTTTAAAAGGTGCAAGCCCCATAAAAAATGGCATCTTAGATGAGATATCCTTATCATATGACTCACACGAGCAGTTTTAACGTGGAATTCAAGCTTGTTAAAAAATAAACATAAGCAATGAGCAAATGTTTCCCCCAGAGTTTAAGCTCATTAAAAAAAGAACCAATTTTCCGGTAAATAACCATTGTGAATGCATTATCGTCAACTTTTGAGCCTTGGTCGTGTTCTCATCATCACCTCCACTCTGTTTTTTAGCCAATCATTCACCTCCATTTGATTGTTTACCCTTTTGAGGAACATCTGTGAAGAGTGATTCTATTAGCCATCCTTGTGACACTGCCGTGATTGGAAAATTCCAAACCTTAC
>APFE030698822.1:0-38716 GCA_000404065.3 Pinus taeda | reverse complement strand
TGTATCTTATTACAGGTCACCTCCCAGCTCGAAAAAACTTCAGATCCTCATGATAAAGCATTTCACCCGACATCAAAAGATTAACGACCTCATGCTTTAGGGGGCAACTGTTATAAACATTTTTGGGAACTACAACCCCAATAATAAATGTCCATAAACTAAGGGCTCCTAAGTCCCTAAAAGTGTTGCTTCACTACCTAAAGGAACAAGGTCAGCTGATTACATCATCTCCCAGAAGTTCTCCATTAAAAACTGCTCAGAAATGGTCAAAACTGGACCATACTAAATACGCAGTGCAGAGGGTGTGATGCATATCACCTTCCCAGGGTAAAGGGTGCCATGCATACTGGATGGCCCCTCTGTAGGGTGCGATGGGCAGGAATGGACAAATGGCAAAGACAGTTTGCGAGGTGGAAGATCATAGAATCTTCCAGAAACTTCCCCTCTGACACTTGCCTCTCTGTTTTCGACCAAGGATAAGTAAGAGATCATCAGGCTCCAAGTGGAATCAGGAACTATCAGAGAGAGGACACTAATCAAAACCCTAGAAGATGAATCACCCCCCTACAATCATCTATATATGGATCCCTCATCATAGAGATCCAGAGGCTGGAATCTTGTATCTTGTAGAGAAGTGCTGTTGGTTTTCTGGTGAAACTTCATAGCGTTGGGTGATCTAAGCTTTACTTGAGGTGAAAAATGGCTTTCTTATTGGAGGATGATGCTGGGTCAGAACAATTGGTTGTAATCCTCTTGATATTGTTGATATTAATAAATCTATTCAAGTTTTCCTCCATATTCTTGTATGTTTGATTATATGTGCATTGGTGTGGTTAATACATATCTGGTCCTGTGTTATTTATGAATATAGATCTTTGTTCTTCGATAGTATTATACTGCTTTGATTCCACAGGTGCTCTTTGAAGCTGGGCAGACGAAGAAGAAGTGGCAAAGATCTATCAGGAAGGAGAGGAATCAAGTGAGGAACTAAGCGCAAGACTAAGGTTGGTGTCTTTTGTTCCACTCTTATCTATTTTCATAAAGGAAAACGAAAGTAGTCTTTACTTGTTTGTTTCTAAGATAGATACCAGTCTTAGTGGGAATAGCAGCTCTGAGTGGACACTATTCCCGGTAACAGAGCCGAAGGTCTATTTGGCTGATAAACTCGCAAGAAAGAAGGGTTCCTCATTCGAGTGGGAGCAATGGTGGAAGATGGTAAGTTTAGGGTCGAGAAATTTAACGGCAAAAAATTCTCGCTGTGGAAGATGAAGATGGAAGATAATCTGTATCAAAAAGATCTATACCTACCATTAGGTGGAAAAAAAAAGATGCCGACCGTTATGATAGATGAAGAATGAAACCTCCTCGATAGAAAGGCACTCAGAACAGTATGGTTATGCCTTGCAGCTTCGGTCACCTTCAACATTTCGAAGGAAACAACGACAGAGGGTTTGATTAAGGCGTTGGAGAAACTCTATGAAAAACCCTCGGCCTCAAACAAGGTATTTCTTATGAAATGGTTATTTAATATGAAGATGTCGGAAGGTGGATTTGTTGCAGACCATTTAAATGATTTTAATACTGTTACAAGTCAGTTATGTTCTGTAGGGGTAAACTTTGATGATGAAGTTAGAGCTCTGTTATTCTTGTGCTCATTACCAGAAAGTTGGAATGGTTTAGTAATGGCCATCAGTAACTTTGTTTCTGGATCTAGTACTTTAAAGTTTGATGATGTTGTCAGTGCTATCCTTAGTGAGGAAATGCGATTGAAAAGCTCTGGTGAGACATCGGGTAATGCTTTGAGTGCAGAGTCTAGGGGAAGAAAAATGGAAATAAGAAAGAGCTCAGGATATTGTAGTGAATGAAGGAAAGGCAGATCCAAGTCTAGATCAGGGATAATGTGCTGGAAATGCGGAAAGAGAGGACACCTAAAGAAAGACTATAGATCTCGGAAGGGAAAATAAGGAGATGCACAACAAGAAAACAATCATGAAGCAAATGTGATAGGTGAGGTGTTACAAGATGCTTTGATTCTTTCTTTTGAAAATATTACCGATTCCTGGGTGGTAGATTTAGGGGCCTCATTCCATGCCACACCTAATAAGAAATACTTTCATGACTATGTTCAAGGAGATTTTGGACAAGTTCATTTGGGTGATGATAAACCCTGTAAAATTGTTGGAATGGGTAAGGTTCTTGTAAATTAGCAGAATGGAAACCAATGGCTACTAAAGGAGGTAAGGCATGTTCCAGATCTAAAGAAAAATCTGATTTCAACAGGGCAGTTAGGCGGTGAAGGTTGTGTGACAACTTTCACAGATAAATCTTGGAAGGTCATCAAAGGAGCCATGGTAATAGCAAAAGGTGAAAAGGTTGGTACATTGTATTTATGCAATGGTATTTCTAACTCTGTTAATGCTTTAACTTCCAAAGGAGCAGATGCAGTATTATGGCATCATAGGCTCAGAAACATGAGTGAAAAGGGGATGAAGATTCTTCACTCAAGAAATTTGTTGTCGGGTTTGAAGAATGTTGATTTGGACTTCTGTAAGAATTGCATTTATGAAAAGCATAAGAGAGTTAGATTTCTTAGAGTTGGGAAAGAAAAGAAGAGCGAAAAATAAGAGCGAAAAATTAGAGCTTATGCATACAGATGTATGGAGACCTTCTCAGGTATCATCTCTCGGTGGCTCTCATTATTATGTTACTTTTATTGATGATGCAACTAGAAAAACTTTGATTTATTGTATTAAGAATAAATTTGATGTATTTGGTACTTTCAAGAAATGGAAAGCTTTGGTTGAGATTGAGACAGGAAAGAAATTGAAGTGTCTCAGATTAGACAATGAAGGTGAATATTGTAGCAAAGAGTTTGATAGGAACTGTTCAGAGCATGGAATTGATAGAGAGAAGACAGTTCCAAGAACACCACAAGGAAATGGTGTGTTAGAAAGGATGAACAGAACAATCATGGAGTATGCAAGGTGCATGAGATTGCATGCAGGATTGCCTTTACAATTTTGGGTAGATGCTGTAGATACTGCTGTTTATCTAATAAACAAAGTGCCTTCAAGTTCCTTGGATGGTGGTGTTCCAGAGGAAGCATGGACAGGTAAAAAGGTAAACTACTATTTTTTAAAGCCTTTTGGTTGTGAGGCCTTTGTCCATATTGATAAAGAAAATAGAACAAAGCTTGAGGGCAAAGTCAAAGAAAATGTACATTTATTGGATATGGTGTTAATGATTTTGGGTTATCGCTTATATGATTACGAAAATCACAAAATCATTAGGAGTAGAGATGTAATATTCAATGAAAAGGTCTTGTATAAGAATTAGTTGCAGGAAATGAAAAAGGAAAAAGAAAACAAGGAATACGCAGTTCTTGATGAAATCACTGCAAAAGTAAAGGTGCCTAAAAATAATAATAATCAACAACCACAACATCAACAATCACCACAATAGCAACAGGCACCCCAAACACCTGAAAGTGGTGTTAGAAGATCTACCAAGATAAGTAGACCCCTTGAACGATACTCTCCTTCATTATATTAGTTATTGTTGACTGATTTTGGTGAACCCAAATGTTATGAAGAAGCAATGCAGGTTGAAAGCAGGAAGAAGTGGGAGGTAGCCATGGAAGAAGAGATGGACTCCTTAATGCATAACCAGACTTGGGACTTAGTCAGGTTGCTTGCAAGAAAAACTACATTGAAGAATAAATGGGTTTACAGGCTGAAGGAAGAAGATGGAGGAAAAAAAATGTACAAAGCTAGACTTGTGGTGAAGGGGTTTGCACAGAAGAAAGGTATTGATTTTGATGAAATATTTTCTCCTGTTGTTAAAATGACTTCAATCAGAACTATTTTAAGTCTAGTAGCAGTTGAAGATTTGCATCTTGAGCAGTTAGATGTAAAGACAACCTTTCTCCATGGGGATTTGGAGGAAAAGATATATATGCAGCAGCCACAAGGATATGAAGTGAAAGGGAAGGAGAAATTTTTGTGCAGGTTGAAGAAGAGCTTGTATGGCTTAAAATAGGCTCCAAGGCAGTGGTATCTAAAATTTGAAAACTTTATGTCTGAACAAGGTTATACTAGATGTCACTCTGATCATTGTGTTTATCTCAAAAAGCAAAATGATGGCAGCTATATTATATTGTTATTGTATGTAGATGACTTGCTTGTTGCAGGATCTAACATGCAGGAAATAAATGTGCTCAAAAGAAAATTGGCAAATTCATTTGCAATGAAGGATTTGGGAGATGCAAAACAAATCCTTGGTATGAGAATAACCAGAGACAGGAAAAATCGCAAATTAACATTGTCTCGGAATGAGTACATACAAAAGGTGTTGAAAAGATTTAATATGCACAATGCAAAACCAGTTAGTACACCTTTTGCTAGCCATTTCAACTTAGTAAGGAAATGTGCCCAAAGACCCAAGAAGACATGGATTATATGTCTAAAGTTCCATATGCATCAGCAGTTGGAAGCTTAATGTATGCAATGGTTTGCACAAGGCCTAGTATTGCACATGCAGTGGGAGTTGTAAGCAAGTACATGAACAATCCAGGAAAGGAACATTGGATGGCAGTGAAATGGATTCTCAGATATTTGAAAGCTACCACAAATCAAGCATTATGCTTTGGTGGCTCAAACATTTCTCTACAGGGATATGTTGATGCAGATATGGCAAGTGACAGAGATAACAGGAGGAGCAATATAGGATATGTATTTACTGTTGGTGGAACAACTATCAGTTGGGTTTCAAAAATCCAAAGTGTTGTTGCACTTTCAACAACAGAAGCAGAGTATGTTGCTGCTACAAAGGCTAGTAAAGAAATGATTTGTTTACAAAGGTTTATGGGTGAATTGGGTAAGGAGCATGATATGGGCACGTTATACAGTGATAGCCAAAGTGCCATTCATCTTGCAAAGAACTCAACATTTCATTCCAGGACTAAACACATACAACTCAAGTACCATCTCATACGATCAGTGTTGGAAGATGGAGAATTGAAGCTGGAAACGATACACACTAGCCAGAATCCTGCAGATATGCTAACAAAAGTTGTAACCAGGGAGAAACTGAGAACATGCTTAGTTTCAATTGGTCTTCGAGGATGACAATGAAGATGAGAAATAGCCAGGTCCAAATAGGAGTCATTATTTAGCAAATGAAGCATCAGTGGAGTTTCTACAATCATTCTCCAAGTGGGAGATTTTTGAGTATGGAGCATGATTGTTTAGAGGTCTTTGTTTCAGCCGGATGTATACCCTAGGAAGTTTGTACACCCCTCCACTCGGGGGGGGTGTGGGGGGCTGCAGGAGGGGACTTGTCCCCCCTGCGGGGGTCTGAGGGGGCCGATCTCCCCCCGACTGGGGGGTTCGAGGGCCAGCAGCCCCTCGGCATGGATTCATGGGTAACGCCCCCAAAGCTAAAATCATATGTAAAATTGCCTTGTAAAAGTATAGTAATTTCTATTCAATCTGGGTCATTCATTAGGCAGATGATCTGACGGTGGAACTTATGCTTAGTTTAGGGTTTTTTTCCCTAGAAGGAAACCCCTCTCTTTGTATGAGGGCACTGTATTGAGTCTATGTAATATATGTGTATTCTCCGAACGAGAAGTAGAGTGGTGAGACTGTGAGAGAAAACCGAGGATATCACAGCGAATCTGCTATAGGTTGTGTCTCCTCATTTTGCTGGATAATAGAAAGGAAGGAATGGCTCTTTGGGGTGGATGTAGCCCAAACTAGGTGAACCACATATATCTATGTCTCTGTTGTTTTATGTGTTTTTTGTGTTTATATTTCTGCAATATTTTATGTGTTCCATTGCTCCGTAATATATAATTTTCTAACATCGGGGCCGTCCATTGCATCTGAGCCTTCCACTTCCTTAGGATCTCATTCATATAACCTCCAATCCCTAACCCCTACTCTTCCTAAATCGATTGGTTTAGGAATCTCATCTTCGATTGTGGAGACCAAACCCACTCAAGGGAGTCCTTCTATGATTTCTAAAGCCATCATGCTTGCAGGGGTCGATGTGGCCCATGGCAGACATAACAATATTGGCAGGGTACTTAGAGAAAAGGATACCCTAGCTTCAGCCCCCCATAAAGTGGTTATCTTTTAATTGTATGGGTTTAGATAGTCCCTCTAAAAAACTAGCTTTCAAAAGGATTTTGGACTTTGAGCCTTGTGATATTACCTTTCTACAAGAGACCTTAGGTTTGGATGAGCAGATTATCCGGATTATGCGCTCTTTGATGCCAGGTTGGGGTTTTCACGCATCAGATGTCAATGGGTGGGGGTATTGCTCTAGGTTACAATTCGTGTACCATTAACCCTATCTCTGCTTGGGGTGGCCATGGGTTCATGGGAATGGACATTTTCTCCTCTGATATGGGCAAGAATCTCTGCATTGTCAATATATATGCACCTAATAATAATAGGTTGGAATTCTGGAATAATCTATTAGGGCTCTCTCTGATCAACAACATCACCATATTGGGAGGAGACCTTAATTTCAAAATTTCCCATCAAGAATCCTGCGATCATCACTCCCAGTTGGATCCCCTCTCTAATCAACTGGATCTATTATTGGAACAACATCACCTTATTGATATCCCTATGAATAGAAAGATGCCTACTTGGCATAACAAAATGATTGGAGATGTGGCATTAGGAAGAAGATTGGACAGATTTCTCATTAAAGAAGAGTTGTTAGCTTCCTTCATGAATTACAGGCAGTGGGTGGGGTTTGGTGGGATCTCGGATCACTCCCCATCTATCTAGAACTGGATGGACCAACACAAAAGCCCAAGGCTCCTTTCAAATTCAATTCGACCTGGCTAAAGGACTCAGATTATCATAGATTAGTTACTGAGTATTGGAGAAGCCACCCACCTTCAAACGATCACTGTGTGGCAAAGTATTTCTGTTGAAACCTATGAATCTTAAAAGACTCTCCATAAATTGGGCTAAAGCCAAAAATGCTGGCGATGATCACACTCTCTATGAATGAATGCCAAATTGATGAGCTAACTAATGACCAAGGCAGGGGGTACTCTTCCATTGAAGAAAAGGCCGCATTAACGGAGTTGGAGGCACAGAGATCCAAGATTCCTCTAGAATGGGAAGAGACATGGAGACTCAGAAGTAGAGCTATTTGGCTTCAAGCAGGGGATGACAACACAAAATTCTTCCATAATCTTTCCAAGGAGAGCTGGGCCAATCACACTATATGGGAGATTTTGAATGAACACGGGTGACCAGCACATACATTTCATTAGTTGACACATATGGGGAATACTCACTTCCAACAGCTCTTTAAATCCCCCCTTGGAGCATCACTTGCAGAAACCATTTGAGTTGTTGGAAATTTCCCTATATTTCTAGAGCGAGACTTAGTTGAGGATCTTATCAAACCTACATCTATGGGAGAATTGGAGAGCATATTGAAATGGTTCAAGAAGGATAAAAGCCTGGTGCTAGATGGATGGTAAGTGGAATTCTACCTATCCTTCTTTGAAACCATTCGTCGAGACCTTCTTAATGTTATTGAGGAATACAAATCTACAGGGAGATTGTATGAAGCCATCAACACTACTTTTATTGCCCTGATTCCTAAGGTGGACTCCCCACAACCCTTTAGTGATTTCAAGCCCATCTCTCTCTACAACTGTCTATGCAAAATCATTGCTAAGATCATTACAAACCATATCAAGCTGATCCTCTCTGAAAATATATCCTTTGAACAATTTTCCTTTCTCCACAATTGTCAGATACATGAAGCCATTGGTACTACCTAGGAATCCCTCCACTCCATCAAGTTGAAGAACCTAAAAGGAGCCATACTCAAAATTGATCTTTCAAAGTCTTTTGACCGTGTCAGTTGGCTCTACATTAGGATGTTATTAACACACCTTGGGTTCCCTATCCCCTTCACCGGATGGATCATGTGTTGCATAACATCTATCTCTTTCAGTGTCCTCATTAATGGCTTTGCTTCCCACTTCATCCATGCAGAGAGGGGACTTAGACACAGATGTCCACTCTCCCCTCTTCTCCTCCTATTATTCATGGAAGGATTAAACAGGCTTATTTCCTTTGAAAAAAGGGCTAGGAGAATACAAGGTCTCAAGATCATGAACCAATGCATCCTTTCTCACTTCCTGTTCGTGGATGATGTGCTTATATTCCTCAATGGAGGCATTCATGACTTCAATGCTCTATTTGATGTTCTGTGATTATTTTGCACAACAACGGGGATGGAAATCAATCAACTAAAATCCACCATTACATTTTCGGCATGTTCTATAAAGGAACATCATCATGAATACCAAAATTTTCCCTTCCAGAGACTACAACTGGAGGATGGACTAAAATACTAGGCTTTCGCATAAAATCACATGGATACAAAATTGCGGACTGGACCTGGTTGGTGACCAAGGTGGAAAAAAGGATGAATAACTGGAGCCATCGATTCTTATCCAGGGCAGGGCATCTGGTGCTTATTAAATCTGTTCTTGAAGCCACCCCAGTTTACTAGATGTCACTTGCCTGGATTCCTCAAGGCATTCTATCGAGAATACAAAGGATTTGTTGCAATTTCCTATGGAAGGGGCATAAGGATGGTAAACCCTTTGCCTAGATCAAATGGAGCCAGATTATTGTGCCTAAAAAATTGTGGGGATGGGGTCACAAAGACCTACTAGCCTTTGCACATGCATTGGTGGCCAAATTGGGTTGGCTTCTCCTAAAGACCAAGAGCTTATGGACTGAAGTCGTCACTTATAAATATATTTGGCCTGAGAATATCATGGATTGGGTTTGATTACCTTCTTGTAACAAACATGGAATATCTATCATCTAGAAAGTTGTCTTACAAAATCTCCCCACCATCCAGAGTGGAATAACTTGGCGAATCTGCAATGATTTTGCAGTTCGCATTGGGGTCGACCCATGGATTGGTTGGGGATATCTGTAAAAACTCCCCTCGAATCTGATTTCATTTTTTTAACAACAAAGGCATCATCACAATGGATCATATTGTGGATCAACTGAATTCAACTATTTGTCAACATGCATGGAAGTCTGCAACAATTCTCGGCATCCCCGAACTGTGGACTCAGGAGTGGACGCAATATACAAATGCATTATTAGAATCTCATGTGTCAATTAGGGACAACAAAGATGAATTGATTTGGGCAACATGGAGCATACACACCCAAAGAGGGATACCCCATAATCCATGCTTCACATAAGCCCAATGTTCTGGAAAATTGGTGGCACATGATATGGAAACTCAAGGCACCACCCTGCACTCACCTGTTCATGTGGAACACGATCATGAATAAGATACCCACATGCTCCAACCTCATGAAAATATATTTTCATGACCCATTGGTGTGTTATTTGTTGTTGGGAGGAGGAAACACATGATCATTTATTTTTGTCTTGCACTGTAACACGAAAAATATGGGAGAAGATTCTATCCTCGTTAAATATTACTCATAGATGGGAAGGGAACTACATCAAGGAAGCATGGAACAATTGGTGGAATGCATCTCCCACTATGAAAATTCTCATCTCACTTTGATCCTTTGTTGGAATATTTGGCTATGCAGGAACAAAATCATTTTAAAAAACATGCAAATCAGGTGGCCTCTGATTATTTTGAGTATATGTTACTACTACAATGAAATCCCAGAGGATGACCAACCCACGTCGACCCTATCTATTACCCCTGACGTTATTGGTCAGGATCACCCCTGGGCATATTTTGATGGTTGAAATCAAGACCATGGTTGTGGGGGAGCACTCCTACTACACCTAATCGATTCCATTTTTTTCCACATTTGCATGGGCCTAGGTGTTGGCACAAACAATTATGTCGAGCTCATCTTACTTCGTCATCTTTTATATTTTGCACTAAACCAAAATTGTAGACACTTACAGATCTTTGGGGATTCTAATATTGTCATAAATTGGTTCAATTGCACACATGCATGCTATGTTCATTCACTTTGGATTATTTTGGATGATGCATTGTTTTTAAAATCACAATTCGATCAGATTACATGTATACTTATTTACAGGGAGCGCAACCAAACTGTGGATCAACTTTCAAAAGAGGCAGTGCATCAACCTAGCGGTGAATGGCTAATTCAGGAACAAAGACAGGGATAGGCCTATCAGTACTATCACAGACCTTACATAGAACAATTGCAACAAAGAGCCAATAGGCCCTAATTTATAATAAACTTTTTGATGCACCAGCCAACAAAAGATCTACAATAAACATTTTTGAAATTTTGTAATATTTTTGTATAAACATTTACTGAACTTTGAAGTTCCACCTTATACGGGTAATATGTATAGATTTATATACTCTTTGATGACTACGGTCACACTTATATCATATGCCACAGGCATCTACAACATGTAATCTTCCATATATAACAGAAAATTATGATTTTTCCCTAGAAAAAAATAATAATAATAAAAAGAAAAAGAAAAGAAAAATTCATAATTTAATTAATTATTATAAAAATAAATTAAAATAATAATTTGTTGTTTAATTTTTTAAATATAAACAAATATAAATTATCATTCATTAATTATTATATAAATATATATATATATATATATTTATATATATATATATATATATATTGTGAACTTGGTAGTCATTATTCGCCGTCCTGAGGGGAGGGTAACACAAGATTAAAACCCAAGATCTCTGCTTCGGTGAACTTCATTTCCATGACGCATCGCCATTTGAGCTACCTTACCCCAGGCAAAACATTAATTATTAATTATTATTAATAATTATTTAATTATTTACTAATATTAATTTATAATTTAATATATATTATATAATGTAGGTATTTATTAATACAATAATTATAATAATAATTATTTTAAAATGCTATAATAATCTTTAATCTCTTAATATTAATAATAACTGTTGTATAGTTTTTGTAATATTATTTTATTATTGTAATTATGTATGACTTTGGTAGATAAAATGAAGCTTGATTTGTATCTACCATTATAATTTATAATAGCATAATAATAAAAGTAATATTATAAAAAACTATTTAAAAAATATTATTATTAATTATTAAAGATTATTATAATTATTTTAAAATAATAATAATTATTATTATTATTAAGATTATTGTTATTAATTGATATTGCTACTATTATCAATTTTTTTTTTGTTAGTTTGGCAAATCATTTCTATTTGTTTCAAATAAAAACAAACAAGTTTTACATCCATATCCATTTGGTCAAATGGTCTCAACCTGCCCATAGGGAAACCAGGTCTATTGGCCACCTTACCCCATTATAAACCATCCAAAAATGAAAGAGTTTGAGACTATCTAACATTGCTATATAGTATCGATTGTCTTTCATTCTCATAGCGGCTATATAACTAAGACAAAACATCAAAGTGTATAGATCCTTAATTTATACATAGCAAAAATTGAGAACCAAACTATGCAAGTCATACTACTATTCATCAAATGAGTCAATGGGCATTGAATCCTCATAGTTTGGTATGAGGGAGGCATGGAATGTGCTTCTTAATGTAGCTAAAACAGATATTTTGTTATTGAATCTGAAATTTAATAAGCTGAAATTCCTTATGAATTTCCCGAAATTCTATTTCAGTCTTGGATGTTCCATCAGAAGATGTCGCCAAGGCTTTGGCCATGATGTTCTTCATGAACCAATAAAGACAAACTCTATGTTTAAATTGAGTTAACCGACCTTTGAAAGGGTCAGGGTCCGACATGAAATCGCTCCCTTCTACCATATCCAAATTTGTTCTCCATGCCTACTGATTTAAGTAAGACTCCCACCCATAAATTAATTGACAAATCTGAGGCTAAGTGATGGCCTAGTAGGCCTTGACAACTTCCAGAATTAGGCCTGAGGTGGATCTACGACCTCGTCCCCTAGCCGAATGTGGCTGGGTCTGTTGTCCCCCACGCCGTTGTCCACTACCCCGATTCTACCCACGACCTCACCTTATTGAGTTGTCCCTTCCTGAGGAAGGATGCACCATACTATATCATTTCCAACCATAAAGGTGATAGAAGAACCAGTATTCAAAAGCAAAGACTGCTAGCACTAGGGACCTTGTCCTGACTGGAAGCCAACGCTTAGGAAGATGACCTAGCATAGGGTCTTCATGAAGACAATGAGGGTTCATACTTATTGAAATGCAACAACATAGTACACCATGACAATAAGAATATAACATAAAAACCAAATTTTCCACCACTATATTGAACCGGGTTTGACAAAAGAAGCCATTAGTAACATCTCAAAGGTCCTCGAGCTTTCTTAGAAGATGAACCATTATCCATTCAGGGGTTTTCTTTCCCACAAATACCCTTATCATGCAAGGTAATAGGTTCATCAAAGATGCTAAATATTGAACAAAATCCCCTATGTGAGAAGTGTGGGCTGAGTTCCACTGCTCAAACCCAAAATGCATGCACATCCAGGAAAGAAAATTTCTATAACAGATAGAGATAATTAGACTATACCCAAACAACCCATTAAAGTAAAACATTCTTTCCTCCCATATTTCCTAGGAGGCTTCCTTTCTGACCCAAGACATCATCTCAAAGACATGCTTCCAACAAATTATCAAATAGAATATAAGCACAGATAAGGGCATGCATTAACCTAACATAATTAACATACCTACAACAGTCGCCTATTAAAAGAAGGGTGATGTCATCCGCATCAGCTTGGCTAACCTTGTGAACTACATTCATAAGCGTCTTGGAAATTTCTTAGGGACTTGTTACAATACCACCAAACCAAGCTTAGTTTGATGCATAAAACCCATAAAAACCCAATAGTGTGTTGTCTGGTCGGTCTCTACTTCACCATTTAATTGTTATTTGCTCACCTTGCCACCTTGTACTTGAAGGAGCATGTGTGAGGGTCATTAGTTGACTGCCCATTTTCTTTTCTCATAGTTCGTTTGACCATGGCAATCCCATCAGTGCCCATTCGTCACCTCTCACCCTGATCGGTAACAATATATTATTAAATAATTAAATATAATATTAATTAATAATATAATTAAATATTATTCATTAATTTATTTATATATTATAATTAAAAATAAAATATAAATAATGATTTAATTATTTTTTATAAATTAATTAATTTATAGGAATAATTTTTTTAATAATATTTATTGTGAAAAATATAAATATGGTTTTTTTATAGTAATAATGATAGTAATAATATTTTTATTTTTTTTGTTGACTAGCGGATCGACGGTATCTTACTCGTCGAATCAATGGTATCTTACTCGTCAAATCCCATAGGTTGCCACTATAACCTCTAGGAGGAACCACCCAACCCACAAGAACGACCCTCGGTTAAGACGAGACTCACTTGCAAAGTGGCACATACTACTTAGCAAATTGTCCCACCAAACTTCTACGAGCCAATAATAATAATTTATTATTATTAATTATTATTATTGTTAATTAATTAACTAATTGTTAATTGAAGAAAAATTTCGGAGAAAATCACATATAGAATATTTCGTTGACCCGTTCAGGGGTGGACCAAATATTCTATATGTGATTTTCTCCGAAAATGTTCACGAATTAACAAATTATCGATCACAGAGTTAATTAATTCATTTTTATTTAATAATAATTAATTAATTTAATCAATCATGGTTAATTATATTTTATTATGGATTACCATAATTAATTTTATATTGAGATAATCTTTGTCAATTATGGTTGAACATAAATGATTAGGGTTAAGAGTAATTGATCATGGTTGATTTTTTTATTGAGATAATATTTATAAAAAATAACCATAATTTACCACTATTTTAAATCCAAGAAATTTATATTAAAACTATGATTAAGATTCTAAACCTTATAAATAATTTTACAACCTAAAAGTTTTAGAAAAAATAAGTCCGGTGAAATAAAATCTTGTGCATTAATCTTAAAAATATTAAAAGTTAGAAAGCTACATTGAAATATATACACCTACAGGGGTAACCAGAGAACTTATAAGACTCACGGTAACATCGTATATTAACTACGCAAAGAGACGGACACTAATCTATGTTTGTGCTTGCCTTACCGGCTCTAGGGTCGTAAAGTCCATTAATTCTGTTTCTGAGTTACGTGAAGATATAAATCAGACCGCACTATATAAATTTATAATAAATTGAAGTCTATCAAGAACGTGGAAGTCACAACCATCTCTAGATATTGGTAGGATGTGTAGATAGGATATTGGTAGACAGTATTTGGCCATATTGGATGCCAGTGATGTGCCCATATATGAAGTCAAAGAGATGTTGGTAGATGATATTTGGCCATTAATTAATTTTCTTTGTCATTGCCCATAGTTTAAGGCCGTTTGATTGCCCATAGTTTAAGACAGGCTATGTCATGCCCCCAAGCCTACGGTGGTCTTTCAACCGTGCCAACGAGGTGCGGCACCACCAAACACTTTCTTTTTAACAATACTCGTGCACATGGACTACGCCTAAAATCACTTTCTCCTACTTAGTTTGTGATTCTCAACCAATTATTATTATGTTATCCTTTATACCAATGAACACCCATACACATTCATTATCCACAACATTATATAAGAGAAATGCAACAGTATAAAGGGAGGGGCAACTCCCTGCAATATGAGTCTGCCCAACAATATATTATACAATCTCTTGTTTTTACAATGCACAAGTTAAATCTTGGGAAACCCCAAATTTACACTTAGCCAAATATACAACTTTGGCAAACTCGGTTGCCCAACTCGTCGGCACCTCCGCACGGTCGCTGCACGACTCACCAACCCTTCGTTCACCTCGTCGCACCGTTGTGTTGTTTGCCCAGCTCGGTCGCACCTCCAAGTCGCCACACACAGGCGTCTCCAACTGAGACACACTTCCGTTCACAATCTCAACACTTCACCGTTTCGTCGTGCACGGCGCGCCCTCACCCGGCCGCCTGTCCGCACGCCCACCCGTTCACCCGTTCAACTTTTCCCAAGTCGCCGCACGACTTCACCCGGGTCACCACATGACTTCACCCGGTTCGCCTGAACGACCTCACTCGGGTCGCCACACGACCTCGCCCGGGTCACCCGAACGACCTTACCCGGGTCACCACACGACCTCGCTCGGGTCGCCTGAACAACCTCCCGAATGACCTGCCTGGACGACCTTCTAAACGACCTGCCCGAACGACTGTTCGAATGACCTGCCTGAATGACCTACCTAAACGACTGTCCGAACGACCTGCCTGAACGACCTGCACGAACGACTGTCCGAACAACCTCCCTGAACGACTTTTCTGAACGACTTTCCTAAACGAATTTTCCGAACGACTGCTGGAACGATTTTTCTAAACAACTGTCCGAATGAGTTTCCCGAACGACTTTCCTAAACGACTGTCCGATCGATTTTCCCGAACGACCGTCCGAACGATTTTCCCGAATGACTATCCGAACGACTTTTCTGAACGAGTTCTCACCCGAGTTCCGCCCGTTGTGCGGGCTCATCCACGCACTTCAAAACTCTGTGTTCGAACTTGTTGATCGAATGTTCGATGGTCGTTTGCCTCCAAACACCCTCCAATATATACAGGCGGGTGGCGGGTTGTGTCACCGGGCCGACCCACACCAAACGCCCAGCCGACTCGTTCATAATGTGTTCTCTCGCCTGGAGGATGGTCGGCCCGCCCAACTCATGGGACCGCCCCCTCAACTTGCCCAACACCTTATAAACTCGCCCAAGGTTCATTTCGTTTCATGTTTCAAACACACTTCACATGGTGGAGTCGCCCTGCCCATCGCACGCACCACAGGTCCTGACATCCTCCCCCACTTGAAGTCATTGTCGTCCTCGACAATATCTCATCCCGACAACCATCTGTCACCAAGATCACCATACCAAGGTATACACACATCAGTATGTCATACATCGGAAATCATCTCAATCCATGATCATCAACCACCATGCCACAATCTCCACATGCTGCTCTCCATCGTGGAAGGTTGGTCCCTCCATCTCAAGCTACATGCCCACTACAACATATTGTGTCGACCTCATCATGTGTTGTCCTCATGTGAGCTCTACCATGATACTCCAACACAATGCTAACACATCTCTGTACACTACTAGTCCCCATGTTTGAACTAGTCAGATGGCCAGTCCAACTGTCACGCTCAAACCATGAGAGTGAACATCCTCATGCCACCATCATTCGTTTCTCAAAACATCCCTGTCACATCCTGAACTCGATCAAGAATCCATCTCCATAAGTGTAATCCATGCTCAGGTCCATGAAGTAGTCCTCATCTCATCTGCAACATGCTGTCCAAAGTAGTTGATTCTCGGCTCAACCCATGCCCAAGTGTTGCCACCAAGGCATCATCATCGTCATAACTCCATCACTCAAAAGTGTCTCATATCGATCCTCTACATCAGGTCATTCTTTCAAGCCATTCCCATACATGTACTTGAAAGTATGCACCCCATCCTGCATCAAAGTCTCTGACCTCAGCTCCTCAATGCATCAGATCCTCTAAGTCGACCATATATGAAGTCCCCAAAAGTCACAACAATCTCATGTCATCATGTACTCCCTAAGCCATCCCCAACCAACATCTCAGCAAGCATACAAGTCTCGGCCCAAAGGTCTCTGCAAGATGCCTCAGCTCTCCATGTAGTAAGAATGCCCCATAGTCTGCTCACAACTCCATCCAAGTCCATGGCCTTGTTGTACAAGAGTGCACAACCTCTCCATCGGCTCATAAGTAGAACATCTCCATGTCACACTAGCAAATTCATCTTCACAACACCCCTGCCTTGGCACTCCTCATTGGATGCCCATAAGTGACACCTCTACAAGTGCTCATGCACAATGTCCCTGCATAAGACTGCCATGCTCCATGTCTCCAACCTGATGTCCATGACTAACTTGCCATGTAGTCCAACCAAGTAGACCCATCACAACAATCGGTCATCCTCATCCAAGCTGCAATCCTCGGTCTAGTGAACTCGGTTACCCAACCATATCATCATCACATGAGTCTCTCCATCATAGCTCCTCCACCAAAGGTTCCACCAAGACTTGCTCTTGGTCTCGGCCATGAGAAGTCCCCCCAAGCACCTCAAGTGTGTGCCCTCCAATCTGTCCATGAGTCATGCCAGGCACTTAGCCAATGTGACTAAAGCATGACCCATTCCTCCACAATGATCATCAAGTTCCACCCTTGTCACGGACCTTTGTAACTTCTACCATAAGGTCACAAACAACCCCAACAAGTCCTGCAACAATCAACAATCCTTGCTTCTCCATACAATGTCTCATCATAGACATCCATGGTAAGATGCTCCCTAGCATCGACAAACTGGTTTTCCCCTTCCCTGCACACGGTCCATCTACCAAATGCTCAAGTGAAACACATGTATCAATAGTACTTACATCATCATCATGAGGTTCCTCCATGAGACTACCCTCATCCATACATGTCTGCAAACTGCACGATCCTGGTTTAACTTAATCAATCTCAAGTTCATCCACCATCATGATCATGTCTGCAACATCTTCAACTACCACGACTCCCTCTTCCTTGTTTGCACAATCTGCAACTTCATCTTGCTCCATTGTCCATCCAAGTTGAAGAAGCTCATCTTCAACATTCTTTTCCAAGACTGCAAGCTCTTCTCGAATCCGGGGATTCTCCTTTTTCATCCGTTTCAACATGTATAAGGTAAGCAAGAGCTTCCCTTCGCATTCTTCCAAACCTGCCATGCCTTGTACTTTGTCTTCCCCAGTTCGTACTTCGTTTGGTTCACAGATGCCCAAACCGTGTATACCTGCCCACATGCAGTCCCACTTGCCCACCTGACAAGTGCCCAAATCGTATGACCAGCACATAGTACTGCCTGCCCAACTCTACGACACTTGGTTCCAACCTTCACCAGCTTCACCAAGCACCCTGCAACCATGAACCGGCCCTTGTTCCACTTGTATGTGAAACTAGCTTCCTTCACCTGCAAGTACCTGCTTCCACTGTCACGAGCAACCTGCTCAACCAGCTCCAACCGAGCTCTGATACCAACTCACGATAGTGTTATGGGATCAACACTTCATTCGCAAGCTTCACCAGCTCTGATACCAACTGTCACGATAGTGCAGTGGAATTAGCACTTCATCATCAACCCAGTCATTAGCCAGCTTTGATACCAACTATCACGACACCAACGGCGGTGGTGGTCTTTCAACCGTGCCGGCGAGGTGCGGCACCACCGAACACTTTCTTTTTAACAATACTTGTGCACATGGACTATGCCTAAATTCACTTTCTCCTACTTAGTTTGTGCTTCTCAACCAAGTATTATTATGTTATCCTTTATACCAATGAACACCCATACACATTCATTACCCACAGCATTATATAAGAGAAATACAACAGTATAAAGGGAGGGGAAACTCCGTGCAATATGATTCTACCCAACAATATATTATACAATCTTTTGTTTTTACAATGCACAAGTTAAATCTTGGGAAACCCCAAATTTACATTTAGCCAAATATACAACTTCGGCAAACTTGGTTGCCCAGCTTGTCGGCACCTCCGCATGGTCGCCGCATGACTCACCAACCCTTCGTTCACCTCATCGCACCGTCGTGTTGTTTGCCCAACTCGAGTGCACCTCCAAGTCGCCACACACGGGCGCCTCCAACTGAGACACACCTCCATTCACAATCTCGACACTTCACCATTTCGTCGTGCACGGCGCGCCCTCACCTAGCTGCCCGTCCGCACGCCCACCCGTTCACTTGTTCAACTTCACCCAAGTCGCGGAATGACTTCATCCGGTTCACCACACGACTTAACCTGGTTCGCCCGAACGACCTCACCCGGGTCACCACACGACCTCACCCAGGTCACCCGAACGACCTCACCCGGGTCGCCACACGACCTCACCCGAACGACCTCTCGAACGACCTACCCGAATGACCTCCAGAATGACCTGCCCGAGTGACTGTCTGAACGACTTGCCTGAACGACCTGCCCGAATGACCTTCCTGAACGACCTGCCCGAACGACTGTCCGAACGACCTGCCTGAACGACCTGCCCGAACGACTGTCCGAACGACCTGCATGAACGACTTTTCTGAACGACTTTCCTGAATGACTTTTCCAAACGACTCCCTGAACGATTTTTTTGAATGACTATCCGAACGAGTTTCCCAAATGACTTCCCTGAACGACTGTCCGAACGAGTTTCCCGAACGACCGTCCGAACGATTTTCCCGAACGACTATCCGAATGACTTTTCTGAATGAGTTCTCACCCGAGTTCCGCCCATCATGCAAGCTCATCCACGCACTTTAGAACTCCGTGTTTGAACTTGTTGATCGAATGTTCGATGGTTGTTTGCCTCCAAACGCCCTCCAATATATACAGGCGGGTGACGGGTTGTGTCACCCGGCCGACCCACACCAAATGTCCGGCTGACTCGTTCATAATGTGTTGTCTCACTCGGAGGATGGTCGACCCACCCAACTCATGGTACCGCCCCCTCAACTCGCCCAACACCTTATAAACTCGCCCAAGGTTCATTTCGTTTCATGTTTCACACACACTTTGCATGGTGGAGTCGCCCTGCCCGTCGCACGAACCGCAGGTCCTGACAGGCTAGGTTTACATACATATCCATGATTAATAGTTAAATGACAATATATTATTAACCGGGGAAGTCTACTCGAAAAGAAAAAATGGGATTGAAGGGCGCGCAGGAGTATTATTATCAGACGGTCGATTTAGATACCTTATATATTGACTTTCATTCGCTGTATATATGGTATTAAAAGAGACCTTACTCGAGTAAGCAAAATGGGGTTGATGAGTGTGGCGGAACAAGTGTTATAAATAGCTTAGGCTGTTAGGCCCCTATACTACTAGAGTAACCCCTTATTGTTATTAGTACAACCCACTTATTATATTGATGTACCCATGTAGCACCCATATTGTTACTATTGTGCCCCATAGAAGCCCACTATTATTATTATTGTGCCCTTACATTATTATTGTTATGTCGGCTCTAGTTATGTTATGAGCCCTTAGACTCCTATATATAGAAAGGAGGTCTTTTCATTTGTATCATCGAAGAATTGTTCATTTATGTAATGTAAAGGAGGTTTCCCCCTCGAAGAGGCTGAATTCTAAGTCGTGGATCTATCTTTTCTATCTTTTTCTTGAGATGGTTTCATAACATTTGGTATCAGAGGTTTGGATTCTAGGGTTTCACTGCTCCAAACAGGTCATCGTGGCATTTTCTCTATAAATATTTTTCTGCACATTTCAAAAGCTAAAAAATAAACCCATTTGAGAAGAAATCGCGCTGAATCTTGGGTCCGAATTTAAGAACTTTTCGCGCTATATTTGCGGAGATATGATCTAAGGAAGTTTGTCTTCTTGCAGGCTCCTGAATTACATTCCAAACAGGTGACCTGGGGAAAATCGTCATAACTTTCTCTCTGATTATCGGTTTGAAATTTTGTAAGAAGGTACAAAAAGAGGACAGATTATATTTTCTTTTATGTATTTGTTTAGAGCCAAAGGTTGAAACAATGAATCGTGGCACGTCGTACAAGTTCGCTCTACTGAACTAGTCTATAAGTAGGTCACTGTGGGAGACTTTGCATAACTCTTCCTTGGAGAATCCAATTTGGAGCAGACTGGTGGCATTGGAAAGAGGACATAGAGGGCTACTTTAGGTTGAAATTTTAGAACTAGATGGTCTAAAAGTACAGAAATACAACAGAAGCAATATTGAGCTCCTACAAAGTGAAAAAAAGTGTGTAGATTCTTTTAAATTTTTTCTTAAGATTGGTTTGAAAATTTATTTTGAAGGAATTCAAAGGGAACAGTAGAGAATTATTATCGGTAAATGATGCCCCGAGGAAAGAAAACGCAAACACTTAGTAAGGAACCTGAAAGCTCTAGCATGAATCATGAAGAAGAGGAAGAAATGCTACATGATATATCAAAATTACAAGAACAAGTGCAACAAATGTCACGCTCACAAAAGCTAACCGAAGCTAAGATAAATGGTGTGGAACTAAGATAAAGGACATGTAAGCTAAGCTGGATGATTTGAAGATAGATTTGAGACATATTGAAGACAATTGAAGTATTCTGGCAGATTTAAAGACAGATTTGACAAAGTTTCTACAAGAAATACTTACTAAGTGGTGAAAAGGTTGTAAAGGAAACTCATGATGCGAAAAAAAGAAATGTCAATCATGATTTCATAGACTCTAATGTTGGATCGAAGACCCACCATATTCCAAAAATCGATATGAGGAAGTTTGATGGTAAGGATCCCGCAACATGGATATTACAGATGGAGCAATTTTTCGATCTCAATAATGTGCAAAACACACAAAAGATCAATACCTTAGAATTCAGCCTCTTCGAGTGGGAAACCTCCTTTACATTACACAAATGAAAAATTATTGGATGATACAAATGTCAAAACCTCCTTTCTATATATAAGAGTCTAAGGAGTCACAAAATAACCAAGCCAGCCTAACAGTAATAACATAAAGGCAAAGAAATAACAATAATGGGATTCTATGGGGCACACTAACAACAATAAGAGATACAATGAGAATAGTAATGGGGGAAAAACCAGTATTATAGGGACCTAACATGCCCCTCTCATTCAAAAAAGTGTTTTTCTCAATGCTTGAGTAGTTATGGATGCTTCTGTATAAAATTCTCATCCTCGCATGTGGAATCTTCAATCGGTACGTTCTTCCAATTGTTCTGGTGTCAACCTTATAGGTTGTGGATGGCTAGGGGCAGCAACACTTCCATATTTATGATTTGAGTGGTAGGCTTCCTTGTTGCCATAATTTTTCTTTCCATTTTTCTTGCCAATCTAATGCCTTCTTTAATGGATCTGGTTCCCAAATGTTTCCGGGAAAGCTAGTGCCTTTTCGATCTACTAGTCCCTCTAGGATTGGCAACTATCCTAGAAACAAACAATCAAAGCAATTTTTGATTTCCTCTATGAATGATAGATAACGGAGAAGTAAAGGGACCAACCTGGATTTTCCGCTTGACTCCTTGCTTGATTTCTCTACCCCTTGATAGAGTTTGCAACTCCTCTCCTACTTGTCCCGCTTAGAGAATACTTGTAGAAACAAAATAATAGAGCACCATCAAAGCAGCTCAATCTATTATATCATAAATAATGCGGAATCATAAATACATTGAACATACAATGGCATTCACAACTATCCTAGAAACAAACAATCAAAGCAATTTTTGATTTCCTCTATGAATGATAGATAAGGGACAAGTAAAGGGACAAACCTGGATCTTTCGCTTGACTCCTTGCTTGATTTCTCTCCCCCTTGATAGAGCTTGCAACTTCTCTCCTAGTTATCCCACTTAGAGAATACCTATAGAAACAAAGTAACAGAACACCATCAAAGTAGCTCAATCTGTTATATCATAAACAATGCAAAATCAGAAATACATTGAACATACAATGACATTCACAAATAACAAGATTCACAAGTACATGATTGTATGGAGGAAAACTCAAAGAACTTTATAAAAATAGAAGGGAGAATTACAACCTAGCTATCGGATCCAGCTTCATCCTCCCAGCATCAAAGCCCTCTTCACCTCATGGAAAGAAAGATCACCCAACAATACAATGCTTCTTCTCGAAGAAAAACTATCATCACTTCCTTACAAATTACAAAATTCCAGCCTCTACATCTCTCAGATGAGGGATCCATTTATAGATGTCTGCAAGGGTGTGAGTCATCTATGGTTTTTTTATTGGTGTCATTCCACTTGTAGTTCTTGGTTCCACTTGGAGATTTCTTGGATCTCTTACTCATCCCTCAACAAATTCAGAGAGGCAAGTGTCATAGGAGAAGTTTCTAGAATATTCCATGAGCATCCAATTAGCAAACTATCTCAGACATTTGTCCATTCTCACTTATTTCACATCACATAAGGCCTCTTCAGTATGCATCACACCTGGCTAGTGTAGGAGTCAATATGCATCGCACCCTGACAGTGGAGCAATCAATATGGTCCTGTTTTGGCTAGTTCTGAGTGGTTTTTCAGCTAGAACTTTTGGGGAATGATGTAATTAGTTGACCATGATACTTTAGGGTATGAAATAACACTTTTAGGGGTTAAAGAACCCTTGGTTTATTGACATATAAGATTTGGGTTGCAGTGCCCAAATATGTATATAACAGTTGCCCCCTAAAGCATGAAGTCATAAATCTTTTGATGTCAAGTCGAATGCTTTATCATGAGGATCTGAGGTATTCAAACTAGAAAGTGACCTGTATAAGATACAATACAATATATCATCATTATATTATTTTCATGATCTAGCTGAGGTAGGCATTCCCATGCTGAGCTTTATAAATTCATTTTCATGTACATAGAATAGATAACCATCTGTACTTGCAGACAGGTGATTATTTATATGTAGAGTCATCATCCCTAGCTTGGATGACCACCTATGTTGCTTCTATGTACATTTTATGTTTTTATATTCCTGAATATATCGTAGCCTTGATGGATGAAACTAGATCTAGGCTCTTCAATCTCATTCAATCTTCACCTGATGTACAAGTCGATCAATGTGAAGAGATGTTCTAAAGTTGAACATGGAAAGACATCGCCTGAATACCATCCAATCATGTAAGCTGTTAACAGGCACGAGAGGAATCACCGATAATGATAATGACCCTAAAGGTACTACAGTACAATTCATGTGGTGTGAATATATGATTTGATGTCAAACACAACGCAAAATATTTCAGTCAAAGCCCAGTGATGTCAACCTGTCGTCGGAAGTGAGAAACTTGCCATTGAGGTATGAAAGCTTCAGAGTACTCAAAGGGTTGTTTCTAAGTCAACTTCTTGGATAATGAGCTGATGTCGACAAGAAGTGACCCATCGTAGGAGGGCCTTAATGTATCCCACATCGATGATGTGAAATGTAGCAAATGATTTTCTGGAGGTGAAAACGATCTGATGATACAAGGTTTAGGAATGGAGGTCATGAAAAATGGAGGGTGATGGTATGCAGTGGATGAGGCATCAACTGGATGGTGAATTATTTGAATGAATTCTCTTGAACATATCAGCGACACTGAAATGTATTGGTAGCATTAAATCCAAAATATGGATGGTATGGAGGACCAATGGTGATATGACTGGTGAATGGAATAACCCAATTCGACTCAATCATGCTGATGGAATGAAAGTGTCATGTTTAAGAGCGACCTGCTACCAATAAAGTTCTTCAAGTTTTCTTCCCATTTTCCCCAGTCATTGCTAACCAGTACCTCTTTATTTTTGTCAAGCTTGAGGAGGATAACATATTCTTGTTCTATAATTTGCAAACCTATCAGTATGTTTTAGTGAGCCTAGTGACGATAAAACTCATTCTTGTCTGGGTGGACAAGTTTGTCTTTATTGTTTTAGCGAGTTTAATGACAAGGATAATTCAGTCCTTTTCATGTTTAGAGAGTTTGAAAAGGGATGAAAAGGAAAATCCTGCAGTTATTTTTCCTAGAATAATCCCTTAAATCCGAAAAAGAATAAAATAATACAAAAGGGATGAGTTTTTGATAACTTTAGCGAGCCTAAAAGACAAGTGCTCGAACTTTTTCATGAGATAATCCCTTAGGTCCGAAAAGTTTAAAATGTATGGGAGGGATGGCACTTCCAATCGCTTTAACGAGTTGGAAAGACCAATAACTTGAAAATCTTTTCATATTTAGTGAGTTTGAAAAGAGTTTAAAGTAGACTCGTTTTTTGAGAAACGAGTGGCGTTTAAGGTAGCAACTGGTTCCAAGTAATCTTGGAACTTCTCAAAACATGGTGATCTGAAGAGGGTGGCTAACAGGACCACTCATCGCAGCTATCGCTCAAAAAGGTAAACAATCAAGTGGAAGTGTATGATCAGCCAAAAGAATGGAGGTGATGGTGAGAACACAATGAAGGTTCAAAAGGCTGATAGAATGGCAATCATAGAGGTTATTTACTGGAGGTGGGTTCATTTTTAATGAGCTTGAACTTTGGGGGAACATATGCTCAGTGGTGGGTTTATTTTTTAATGAGCTTCAACCTTGTGGAAACACTGCTCATTTTGTGGTCAAAATGATTAATTCACGGTTTAGCACATATCATACTCTTTTTCCGATACTTCAACTGCTCAATTACTCCATAAAACTAATTAGAAATACATACATATGAAAAAATGAATTAAACTACTTGAAGTTCGTGAACAGTAAACATAAAAGTAGTTTTACCTCTCATTTTCATCATTCTATTTCAAATTTGGGATTTTGTAGCTCTGGAGTGGTTTTCCTCCTCAAATTATGCCAGCTGATTTCGGGAGATCCAGTGGACTATTCTCTGCACTGTTAGGACCAGGTAGGAGCTAACCCTAAGCTCTTCAATTTTATACCATCCTTCTTTGATTCTGAGCATGTTTTCCCATTCTTCTGGGCCCTTGGGGTTTGAACAATTTGTTCCGCCATCATTGCACCTAGTCTACATCGAAAGGGGTGATGCATACTGAGCTACACACTGGCCAGTCAATATGCATCTCTCCTTGCTCAAAGGCAGGGTGCGATGGGCGCAAAAGGGAAACTTTACACTGTGATTTTTCATGAAAGTTTTGCCTGTTTTTGCTCAAATTTGGATCCCAATTCATATTTTTCTTATGTTTAAGATATTTGTTGGATCAAGATGGTCTTCACATGGTGTGAACGCAAAGATGAAGAAGAGGACATGATTTCCTTACACGATCAGGGCACAGTTATTGCATTACGATACTGTGGTTTGCTCAAATTCTTCAACATATCCAGCATGAGGCAACAAATCAGTTTGTTGCAGTATTTTCTCGATGCTTGGGATCCGATCAACCAGACATTCCAGATCAAAGGCAAATCTATTCCATTGACAGCCAAGGATATCTACTTTCTAACAGGGTTATTGAGGCGTGGTGCCCCTCTTTCACTATCAGGATCCGCCCGTGGGGGTGAATCTGTGAGAAATTATATTCACCGGTTTTGTAGAGATGGATCTTAGCCTAGCAGGGATGGTAAGATCAATATCTAGGATGTCACTGATTGGCTCTTGAGGACCATTTTATTTACCTTTGCTAGATTGGCTAGCAGCACGACTCTTAATTTGGCTAACAAATCTTACATGCAGTACATGCTGGAATGCCTGGAACCAAAGGTGTTCAACTGGTGTGAGGCGGTACTTTCTGTTATAAAAGAACAAATCTCCAAGATAAAGAATGGAAGATCCAAGATTTTTGCTACGGTTCCATCTTGACTGATTTTTCCTTGGAGAGTATTCCACTGATGTAGTCTCAGTACATTTCACTGGGATTGCCAGCACTGAGGGAACCACGGATGCAGAGGTGGGTTGATCTTATGGCCATACATGCTGGTCAATCACAGATTTCCTTCTCTGATGCCTTCTTTGAGTGGTTCGACCATTAAGAGATGGTCTTTGCGGGGCATCCATACATCAGGATGGATTTCCGAGGCGACCCAGATTTGGTGTTACTGGTTGGCGAACAGTGGAGTGCTATAGGTAAAATGATTTGACGACATTTTTGTTTATCAGTTTCATAATGTTTTTTTGTTTTTAAATGTTATCAAGACTAATCGAACTCATATGTGTGTGCAAATATAGGCCAGTGTGACCAGCGGCACGCCCACGGGTGGCAGCTAATGCTCCAGCAGGAGAGGCTTTAGGGAGGGTCGTCCTTCAAGATATCGACATATCGGAGACCCTGGTAGTGCTGCAGGATTAGATCGAGGGCCTCACTCTTGGCATTCAGGATGTTAGAACCGATGAGTTACCCTTGAGGTTATAGTACCACACCTCTGGTGTGCTAGGTCGATGGACCTGACTTTTGCGCATGATCACATAGGTGGTGACATGTTATCACCAACATCATTAGTCTAGGATGCTTTTTTGTATTCATTTTGAGTTTCTTGGTCATATGACCAATTTTTTATTGGACACAAAACATTTTGTAAAAAATTATAAACATTTATATTTTTTATTTTCGAAGTTTTATCTTGGTTAAGTTATGCAATCCTGATGCAAATGTTATGTAAAATGCTTTCTTTACAAATGCTGCAAATGTCTATCTAACACATAGTTTGCTAATGAATTGGTTAATGTGTTTAATTTTCTAGAAATGTGTTGATATTGAATGGAATCAAACTATCTTTCCAAAATCCTGACTCTTTGGAACATACAATAACTAGCTAGGTTATGAACGGAATAAATGCTAGTAAGTTGTAGAATGACGAGTTGTGAATCTAGCCTGACAACAATTTGGCGTATTCCATGTGAAATGGCATCCGAGAAAGGCTCAATCAAAGTGCTATACTCAGTGATGTTGTTCGTTGATCGACCAATACATATCCCCCTGAAACTTACTAACTCACCGCTTGGAGCAAAAATGGCCTAGGCTGTAGAAGATAGGTTCCGCGTACTATGACTAGCTCCATTAGTGTACCCAACAAATGATTCCAAAAAGTCTGACATTTTCAACAAATGAAAAGTGGATTACCTAACCAAAATAAAAAATCTAAAAGAAAACAAAAATGTAACAAAAACATTTATACAAAGAGCGTAGTACACTTAATCAAGCATAGTAACGTTTAAGATACAACCCATTTCGGGGTTACGATAATGGAAGTCTGTCATAATCAACCAACTCATAGGCTCCTTTTGTCAATACCCATTTAACAATGTAGGGGCCCATCCATAATGGTTCGAACTTACCCGCTCCCAATTTATTAGAGTCTTGATTGTAGAGCAAGACCAGGTCACCTTCCTAGAAGACACGAGGCTTGACATTTTTGTCAAATTGTGCCTTGACACGTTTCTTATGTGTTTTGTTAGCCAGTGTGGTGTCAGGATGGGTTTCATCTAGGTGGATTAGTTTCAAGAAACGAGCCTCTTCTTCTGAAGTTTCGAGAAGCAGAACAATCACGAGCTTTAGGGACGAAAGTTTTCCCTGGATTGGTAAGATAGCTTGCAGACCATACACCAACTAAAGTGGTGTAAATCTGGTCACATTTCTCACTGATGTCCTATATGCCCATAGAGCTGAGTACAAGATTAAATTCCAATTCCGTTTGTGGATTCTAATCATTCTTTGCAGCTTGCAATTAAGGACTTTGCTGATTGCCTCAACCTGTCTGTTCACCTGTGGATAATATGGAGTAGAACTATTGTGAGACAATTCTAATTTGGTAGTCAATTCAACCATCATGTGATTATGAAAATGTGATCCATGATTTGTGACTATAGCCTATGGAACATAAAATGTAGAGACTACATGATTAGAAATGAAAAGTGTAGTCGTTTCGCCATTATTTTTTAATGTAGGCATCGCCTCGGCCCATTTTGTAAAATAGTCCACAATGACTATAATACACCCATTCCCCCTGGCCGAGGTGGGGTCACATGTCCTAAAATCTATGCTCCATTTAGTGAATGGCCCAACAACAACTATTGGATGCAGTGGTGCAGGTGGTAATTTGGTTTTGCAATAAAAAATCTGACAAGCATGGCAACTTCTGACAGAAATTATGCAATCTTTGAATATAGTGGGCCAGAATTAACTAGCTCTTAAGATTTTTTGTGCAGTCACATAACCAAATAGATACCCCTCACATGCAATTGAATGACAATCATTCAGGACTCTTTTGGCCTCCTTATGTGTGAGGCACCTTCACAGAACTGTATCGACACCACGATGGTAAAGTGTATCATCGATGATCATGTAGTCTTTGGCTTGGTATTGAATACGTCGTTGTTCAGAGCGAGAGGTGTTAAGCCTAAATGTTTGGGTTTGGAGATAGACCAGTATATCTCCGTACCACAGATCACTTGATGATATTAGAAACAAATTCTCATCCACGATTGATGCTTTAGATGTTAAATCGTTGGATGACAATGGGTGGTCACAAAGTAAATCTATGAATACGAGAGATTTCTTTGATTTGGATTTGGTGAATTCTAGATCAAATTCTTGCAAAATGGCTATCCATTTGGAATATTTTCCCCCTAGTAATTGAAGCGACAGAATGTAGGTCATAGGGTTGCAATCTGACAAAATGGTAGTTTTGCGAAAGAGAATATAGTGTTGAAATCTCTGTACTACTTGAACAGCTGCTAAAGCCAACTTTTCAACATAGGAGTACTTGCTTTCTGTATCATTTAAGTTGTGGCTTAAATAATACACAGGATGTTCTATTCCATTGTCTTCTTTTACTAAAACTATGGCGACGGTTGCATCTGTAGCAGTGAGATACAGGTTAAAGTCTTTTTGATAGTTAGGAGCATACATTAATGATTCTTTTACTAGGGAACCTTTTGAAGCATCAAAGGAAGCTTGCGCAACCTGATCCCAGTTGAAGGGTACTTATTTCTTAAAAAGACGCGTATAACCTTTAGTATGTTTTGTGTAATTTGGAATGAACCTCCTCAAAAAGTTTGGTTTCCCTTGGACTTTCTGAATCCGAAGAAAATTTTAAGGTGGAGGCATGTCAAGGATCGCATGAACCTTACATGGGTCGAGTCGAATTCCATCCTTAGAAACTACAAAACTAAGTAATTGACCAGAACCAACACAAAACACACACTTGTGCGGATTGAGTCGTATCTTGTAGTGTCAGCAATGTAGAAATATGGCTCTCAAATGTTGTGGATGATCCGTCTGCTTTTGCGAATGAGATGGTAGATTGTCAAGATACGGTTGAACGATGTGCTTGATGTCCTAGAAGGCATAGTTCATTGCCCTCTGAAAGGTTTCCCTTGAACTCTTCAAACTTAAAGGTAGTTTATGGTACGCGAATGTGCCCCATGGACATATAAATGCAGTCTTTGGTTGCTCCTGTGTGCAAATATTGATTTGGTTGTACCCGAAATGAATGAATATATTTCGCATTCGACACATTCATCAATTATCTAGTCAATGAAGGGTGTAGGGTAGTTGTCCTTTGGACACACTTGATTTACATCGCTATAATTGACACACATTCTAATCGTTCCTTGCATTTTCATCACAGGAACAATATTCGATACCCAATCAGTGAGTGGAACAAGGTAGATGAAACCAGCATGCAAAAGTTTTTCAACTTCTGCTTTAATGGCAACGACTTTCTTCAGGTGAACTGGTCGAAGCTGTTATCGTATTGGTTTGACATCTGGATACATCTTGATTTCATGTTCAATGATGCTCGAGTCAATGCCTGGCATTTCTTCGTATGACCATGCAAAGACATCTCTGAATTCGGGAAAGAGAGCGCAGTATATTTCCAGCTCTGAAGGGGAACAAGATTTGCCAACATGAATATTCTCTACAACCTTAGGTTTGTTTGAGATATTAATAGCGAAGGTTTCTTCAATATTGGACAGAGTTCGCTTAGAATCCACTGTATTTACAATATTTGATAGAAAATCAAAAACTGAAGGATGATTAAGGTCGCTTGAATAATATTCATTGTTATTTTGAAGGTGGGAACGATGGTGGTATTCTCCCCACGATGTCTCTCCTATCATCATCGACTGAATGATTCCTTCATTTGTATAATGTATAAGAGACCAAGGATCAAAAGAGGTACCATACTCTGGAGACCTATCTATCCAAACACTCACTGAGAGTTGATTTGTGTTCGTCGCCCAAGCCCAGAAAATTGATTGCTACAAAGATTCAATGGGGCCTAGGAGCAACACCTTGCGATAATCTACACTATCAAAATGGTCAGAGTTCTTCTTAATCTTTGATGATGTAGAAGATATCATATGATAAGTTTCCACTGTGGCCAGTTCTGCCAGATTACTTGGAGGCGGGAGGGCAAAAGTACCCATTAAGGAAGGGTCTTTTAGGAGACATACTCCGATATTTTGAACTGATTGAGAACTTCCATGGATCAATGGAATGCTTCTACTAGTTTGTGAACTGTTGGGGAAAAATGTCAGTTGGTCAACAATTGTAATCCCGCCTTGGAAGGGAAAATAAATCTTTCTAAAATATGTTGACACAATAGCAACCATAGCATAAATCTAGGGCCTTCCCAGTAAGATATTGTAGTCAAGGATTCCATCAATGACCTCGACTTCAATTTCTACAGTCCTGCCTCCCAGTTCAACTTGCAAGTTTCTTAAAATCCCATACGATGTGTATGTTCTTCCATCGAATGCTTTAATGTCATTGATGATCGTGACAAGGGTGGTGAGCGTAAAGTTTTCTAGCATCTCATTGACATAATGCAGGTAGATTCCCCCTCATCAATGATTGTTTGACGAATAGATTTATTAAGGGCTTTTACCTGTATAAGGAAAATTAGTTAGGCCGATAACTGAGGTTCGTATCCTTTATGGTTAAAGGCCACAAGATTGGAATCTGCTGGATCAGTCTTACCTATTGCTAATAACAAAGCTTGCTTTTGGGAGGGGCAATTCTGCAATACTTCAAGTGTCGACATAGTCGATGGTGATTGAGCCAGATCCTCCACTATATTGTAATTCTGTGCTGCTTGAGCACACGACCTAAATATCGATTTATGTACTACTCCCTTTGGCATCTTTATAGTTAATTCAGGAATGATGGGCGGAACTTCCGGCGAAGTTGTTGTTGAACTACTGGGTTGATTTGTAGCCTTGTTGTTCGACGACTGTGCATTCCAATAATCATTATTCCTTCTTGATATTAAAGCATCATTTTGTTGTTTCAAGATGTATGGGATAAGCACTTGGGATGTGGAAGCATGATCGATAACAACCAAATTAGTTTCTAGGTTTGAAAACAGATCAGTCAACACCAATGAGGCAGTTGAAGCTTTCAAAAATTTCATAACTTAAGCTCGATGCAGACAATTTTTTATGAAATGGTCCTCATTACAAATGTAACATGGATCACAAGGTTTATTTTTCCCAATAGGGTTCTCAGAAGATTTTCCAGGAGTTTAATTCTCCTGTTTCTTCTTATTATTTTTTCCTTTTCTCTTGCCCCCTTGTTGCTTTGGACTATTTCCCTTGTTAGATGACACGACATTAATCTCTAAGGCAAGAGGTTTGTCATTTTCTTTTTGACTGAAGACTGCAAGGGCTTTACCAGATGGAGCCTTTGTAGTTTGCATGCTTGAGGCACTGATCACGCTGTCACCGGCGTGAGAGTCCTTATTCGATTTAGGAGGGGGAGGACAGAAAATTGTGGTCTAGGAGTGTCAAGAATTTTGTCATAGAGCGTGCCAGACTGAGTATAGATTAAATCTAAATATTGAGCACAAGCAATGACTTGCTCTTTAGTGACAACCCCTCCCTTCGCCACATCCTCAGTAATAGAAGGCAATAATGATTTAATAAACCACTTAGCTAGAAGTTGATCATGAACATACATCTTTACCATTCGAAGACGATGTCACCACTCATGAATATGGTTAGATATAAAAGTGGATATTATCTGTTTAAAGTTGGTAAGGAGTTCTGTCCCCATTTCGTACCTTATGGGTAACTGAAAGTGGGTTAGAAAATTAGTGGCAAGGGCGCTGAAGTTATCAAATGAAGTTCTAGGCAATTCAATATACCACTTCACTGCCAGACCAGTTAGCGTTCATTGAAAAAGGTGAAGCCTAATCGAATCATCATTTAGGGTGCTAGATGAGCACCACAAATGAAAATTCATTACGTGATTCGATGGATCTTCTTCTAGATTTCCATTGAATTTAGGAATATTGGAGGGAAGTTTATGAGGAATCGCTGGCCACCAAGGGGCATATGCAATTGGATCATTCATTAGTCGGTTCAAATCTAGTAATTCTAGAGTCACTACAAAAGGCAATTGTTGATTCAGGTTTGGTGAAGCATACTAAGGATAAGATGGGATTGCCTGAGCAGTAGGTCTTTCCATACTAGCATAATGTATCTGATGCTGGTAACTTTGATAAGGTTGTTTGAAATAGCCATTATAGTATGGTTATATATAACCGTTTTGAAAATGTGGTTGTTCATTACCTACAAAGCCTTGTTGTTAGGTCCCCGGTAAGTTTTCTGGGCGTGCGGTTGTTGATATTGTAACAGCCATGGTTGTTGGACCATTTGCTGTTGCCCAATACTGGATGATTAACCAAGATGCAGAGTAATAGTACCCATTTGAGCCTGAAACATTCCAGGTAAGGCAGAACTAACCTGAGGTTGTGATTGAGTCGTAGAGACAAGAGGTTGTTGTACCGCTACCTAAGAGACTTGAGGTTGACATACAACAAGCAGTGCTTGTACTTGCGATACAATCACAATAATAGGTGTAGTGGGAATATTCGACACAGGTTGGGCTGGTTGCATTGAATATACAACCCTTGGTTGTTGAGGCAGTATTGGTACCCAATCACTAGATGTAATTCCAGTTTGACCTGAATTTTTTTGTGAACTCTCATATGGCTGTTCTCCAGGAGGGAACAATGAAAAAGCAGAATGCCCTCCATATGGCAGCAATCCAGTGTTCAAAGGATATATTAGTCTTTGAAGACTAGTTTTCCGAATTGATATTGGCATGCAAGATCAATTTTCTAAGTTTCAACATAAGAAATACTAGATAGAATTTCGGATGAACAAATAGGAACAGACCATATCGTTGAAATAGTCCCTGGGTGGACTCCAGCTAGTGATTGATAACTAGTTGGGACAAATGGTATACTAGCAAACATCGTAGGAATGGCAGTAGGAAGTTCTATTGTGGCTGTATCAGATGACACGATCTTAGATGTTGATGGTTGCTCAGACATATTTAGTCTATCCAAAAGATTTCCTAACGATTTGACATGAACTTGTGATGAAGTATGATTAAAAGAACTAACTTCAGGAGTAGAAGGATATAAGTGGATCCCAGTTCCAAAATGTAATGGGGTACTGGATAGAAGATCCTCTACAATCTCCTCTATAGACAATCCACATGGAAGAGGTAGACCGTCAGGTTTGTAAAATATTTCTGGAGCTGAAGAAGGTATAGCTGTAGTAACTGACACTGGAGGGGTGATACCTTCTAAATTCTAGAACTAAACTTCCAAATGTTCAGGTAAGTGAACTTCAGTCTTTGGATCAGCTCTAGTTGGAGCTGTTTCAGGTATAGAAGTGTTTACCATTACAATAGGATCAGTTCTAATGTCCTCTTGCAACTGCGGAACTTCTTCTGTAAAAGCAGTTGTACCAGAAATGATCGGAGTAACTATAGTCCCTGACGATGTTGAAACACAAGTTTCAAATAAATATGGAGAATTGGACTCAGTTAAATGAGTCTGTTTTTCCCAAAAAGGTTTTGTTTTCAGAGTCAAAGACGGTTGACTTGCTAATCTCCGCGAACGATGAGGTTTTGATTGACTTTCTTCCATGATTGCGGATTACTTGATCAACTCAAAATTAAAAAGGGGGGAAATGTTATTCCGAATAAAATAAATTTTAATTACACTTTGACACAAATTTTCTTTTTCAATTTTTAAGAGTCGAGAAAAAAGCTAAAGATGACTCTAGTCTCCTTCGATTTTTAATGAGCTGGAAGTGACAAGTTCTTAGATTGGCCTTTTATTTTAAGGTGTCGAAAAGGAATGAAAGTGACTGCTTTGGAAATCTAGACAGAGGGATTACCAAACCAATCGCAAAACTGAAATATACACCATGGTGATAAATTAAAGAGAAATTACCAAGGACTTATGTACGACAGTCAATCTTCCCAAATGATGTGTTTAGTGCATTGCAACCAATAAGGCGACAAACACAACTTCCTATGGATAAAGGATATACGCATATTGTGGTCTCCCAATATATACTCAATAGTATGGGGAACACAAGTTCGTGCTAGCACTTGTCGTATCAAAGATGAGGAATCACCCAACCTTCAATGAAAACGATAGTTACTAGATTTTATGACACCGGAATACGTCTCTACCCTAGACTTCTAGATGTGTTGCATTAGGTTCCAAAGTGTTGTTAAGTTCATTGAAATTTATTTTAGAGTTGACCTGCTTAGAAGTTTTCCTTTCAAGGTTCATGAAGTGATGTAGATGTAAAATTCCTAAATGTGCAATCTAGAATGATAAACAATTGTTGTTTATTTTTAGCAATGAAAATCCTAGCTACTAAGGAAAGAAGATTACAATTCTTTCAAACAGAGAGAAAAGAGCACACACTAAATGCACTTTTCCTAAATCATTTCTCACACACAGTCTAAATGTAAATGCAAATGCATGTATTTGTTTTTTGTTCCCTTTAATGTGAAGAATACCAAAAAGGAAAACTAAATATAGATATGAAATATTTTCTTCAAAGTGACATTTCAACAATTTCTTTTTCGAAATGAAAGGAAGATTTAAATGAAACTTTTATATTTTTAATAGAAGATTCTTTCGACACTTCAAATATCAATAAATCAAATCAAATACATGAAAAAAATTTCAATCGACTATCTAGAGAAGGAAGACTCTACGACACTACTCTTTTTGACACAAAACGACAGTTACGACGCTTTTGGATCAAAACGACAGATCAATTTATGCAAATTTTTGACAAAGGACTATAAATGATGAACAAATACATAAAAACATTTACTAATCCTAATCAATGGAGGCTGGTCTATGTAATGCAGAGAGGCTTCAACAATGAGATACTGTTCATAAGCAACAAAAATAGTTAAACAGAGTTGAAAATAAGGACAAAAAACCCAAATTTCAAGGAGAGAAATACGATTACTAAGTCATCACACCTGTGCTTCATAGAAGCAGGGATGCATCTCACCTGCTATACTTGGGAAGTGTGATGCATACTCGCTTCCAGTTACAGACAGTGCGATGGGCGAGGGAGCGCAACTGAGATGGGTTTTGGCTCAAATTTGTAGCTGATTTCAGTGAGTTAAGCTGAGCTATTATGAACAGTAAAGAGTCAAGTATAGGGGTATGATCTTGAGAGGTTATTGAGCTACCAACAGGGCATCTAGAATGCTTGTAAGTCAGATGTTCAAATCATAAAATAAATCGAAGATTGACTGAAGCAACATTCATCTACTTTGCAATTTCGGAGCAAGAGCAGTTCGAAGGCTATCTAGATAACTTCAGGCTCGGTATATAGTTTATAAATCAAACAACAATGACAAACAATCAAACTATTCGATCCCTAGTGGAGTCGGTATTTTGTTTCCAGGAAAACTAGTATCTTTTCAATCTACTAGTCCCACTAGGATTGGCAGCTATCCTAGAAACAAATAATCAAAGAAATTTGTGATTTCCTCTATGTATGACGGATAAGAGAGAAGCAAAGGGACCAACCTAGATCTTCTGCTTGACTCCTTGCTTGATTTCTCTCCCCCTTGATAGAGCTTGCAACTCCTCTCCTACTTGTCCCAATTAGAGAATACCTGTAGAATCAAAGTAATAGAACACCATCAAAGAAAATCGATCTATTATATCATAAACAATGCAGAATCAGAAATACATTGAACATACAATGTCATGTACAAATAAAAAGATTCACAAGTACATGATTATATGGAGGAAAAATCAAAGAACTTTATTTAAATAGAAGGGAGAATTACAACACAACTGTCTGATCCAGCATCATCCTCCCAACATCAAAGCCCTCTTCACCTCATGAAAAGGAAGATCACCCAACAATACAATGCTTCTTCTCAAAGACAAACTATCAACACTTCCTTACAAATTACAAAAGTCCAGCCTCTAGATCTCTCAGATGGGGGATCCATTTATAGATGTCTGCAAGGGTGTGAGTCATCTCTGGTTTTTTTATTAGTGTCATTCCACTTGTGGTTCTTGGTTCCACTTGGAGATTTCTTGGATCTCTTGCTCATCCCTGGGCGAATTCAATGAGGCAAGTGTCATAGGAGAAGCTTCTAGAATATTCCATGAGCATCCACTTAGCAAACTATCTTAGAAATTTGTCCATTCTTGCTCATCAGACCCCAGAGAAGGCCTCTTCAATATGCATCACACCTGGCTAGTGTAGGAGTCAGTATGCATCGCACCCTGACAGTGGAGCAATCAGTATGGTTATTGTTTTGGCTAGTTCTAAGTGGTTTTTTAGGTGGAACTTTTGGGGAATGATGTAATTAGTTGACCATGATCCTTTAGGGTATGAACCAACACTTTTAGGGGTTAAAGAGCCCTTGGTTTATTGACATATAAGATTGGGGTTGCAGTGCCCAAATATGTCTATAACACCAAAGGTGAACCTCATGTTGGATATTATCTTTTAAAGTCCCTATGAACGCATAAATCCTATGCTCCTCTGGAATATCTTTTACTCTTTTATTCAATTTTTGGAAGTCATCAATGTGCTCCATCATTGAACCCTTTTTTTTTTATATTTGTCAATTGGCTAAAAAAATTGTTGCTTTTTGTATCATCATAATGTGCTATCATTTCGTCCATAAAGATGGCCTAAGTGACAATTTAGATCAAAGCCATCGATACCATACAAACTGATTTGGTTCCAAATATAAATATGCAATGTGTACCTTTTGTGTGTTTTGCACATTATGGAGATCAAAAAATTGCTCCATCTGTAGTATCCATGTTCCGGGATCCTTGCGATCAAACTTCCTCATATCAATCTTTGGAACATGGTGGTTCTTCGATCCAACGTTAGAGTCTATGAAATCATGATTAACATTTATATTGTTCTCGTCATGAGTTTCCTTTACTACCCTTTTTCCATTAGTAAGTATTTCTTGTAGAAACTTTGTCAAATTTGTCTTCAAATCATTTATCTTAGCTTCCATGTCGTCCATCTTAGCTTCCACGCCATCCACCTTCGCTTCGACATCATTCATCTTAGCTTCTACGCCTTTCTTTAAACCATCCATCTTAGATTCCATGCCTTTCTTTAAACCATCCATCTTAACTTCCATGCCACACATCTTAGCTTCTACGTCTTTCTTTAAACCATCTGTTACACTGAATTTTGTCACCCTGACTATCTGCAGTATGTGGCCTCATCAATAGCCACATTGTCCTCTTTGTCAAGCCCCATACCTCTGCTCTCCATGTCAAAACTTCAAAGAGAGAGAAAGTCACTTGAAATCATGTTTATCTCTGGGTACGCAGGTTCTCTCTACCTTGCCTGTGTGTACGCACTCCAAATACATTAGACCTGCGTAGTAATACGCTCTGTAAGCTAAAGCTAGGGTGCGTACCCCTGTAAAGGTCAAAAGGCGCAAGTTTCATCTTTAAAAAGTTACTTGTGGTCACTTCTAGAGCCTTCTAGAAGAGTTTTGGACGTGTATTGAGCGCCTCCAGATGGTTCATGCATCCCTATGATAGAGGAGCTTATCCCATCAAGAGAGGAGCTACCCCATCCAAAAGAGGGAGTATCCCATTGATGTTGGAACTGAATAACCTCCTCTAGAATACTATAAATACAGGCATTGGGCCAAAGGAGGGGAGGGTTGAAAGCTGAACATTCTAAAGGGTAAATGCTGCTGGAATTAGGACTTCCATTGTTGACTTGTGAGGAGAGATCACTATCCTTCCTTGTTGCGATATTGGGAGTGGGTGAGCTTGTCAAAGTAGAGG
>APFE030698821.1:345147-406956 GCA_000404065.3 Pinus taeda | reverse complement strand
GTACCCAGAGATAAACATGTTTTTAAATGACTTTCTCTCTTTTTGAAGTTTGACATGAAGAGTAGAGGTATGAGGCTTGACAAGGAGGAAAATATGACTATTGATGGAGCCATATTAACTGTAGATAGCCATGGTGACAAATTTCAGTGTAACAAGTACCATTGTCCCTCCCATAACTACTCCTTCTTTCGATCCCATCAATCAAGTCCTACCTACAGATGAAGCTATTCAAGAAATCATGAGTTTAGAAGAGTGACCTTGGGAGGACTCATACCATGTTTCGATATCTGATTTGGACATGATGCCTCTTTAAATCCTGTCATTTGACGCACCTGAAATCGTTTCCTCACCTTATGCGACTATCTAAACTTTGGACTTGGAAGGAAACATGGGCAATATTTCTAAGACATTACTCATCGATATTTTTGTCATGACAGGCATCGTGGAAAGCATCTAGGTTGGAGCAGATTGCAATCCTGAGGAAATTTCAAGCTTCACTTGCCTTTTTAAGGAATTTGCGATGTATTCGCTTGGTCTTACGAGGAAATGCCCGACATAGATCCATTTATTGTTGAGCATGAGACACAAACTACTGTCATCGCCTTGGAGAATCCCATGAGACAATTTTTTTTTCGTCAAGTCATTGGAGGCAAATATTCAAAATGGATTGCGATCCTTCAACAATTTGATTTGGTTTCCACTACTACCAAGGCAAAAAATTCCTTAGTCCTTGCCAAACTTTTGTCGGATCTTCCCATTATCTATCCTAATGAGACACCCCATGATCCTCTTCTGGATGAAGTTGTCTATCTTATCGACACGACTGACACTTGGTATGGTGACATTCTTGTCTACCTCCAAGTGTAATGGTTCTGCCTTGAGCTATCATCAGGTGACCATCATTGCATTTTCCACGAAGTGCGACGCTATTTAGTGGTTAAAGATACATTATATCTCCATGGTGTGGATAAAGTTGTTCAACGTTGCCTCACTCATGAAGAGGTGGAACACATTTTAAATTATTGCCATGCTAGGGCATGTGGTGGTCATCTTTCTGGCATATCTATTGCATAGAAAATTTTAGGCACAAGCTACTACTAGCTAACCCTGTTCAAATATTTTATCAAGGATATCCAACAATGCCATCCTTGTCAAGTGTTTACAAAGAAAAATGCACACTCCTCCAACCCTACTATACTCGGTTATCTCCGTCGGCCCCTTTGACAAATGGGGGATAGACTTGTAACTTGCAACCCATTTTGCTCTGCTGGACACAACTATGTTATTATAGCTGTCGAATATTTCATGAAATGGGCCGAAGCCCTTCCCACCTTCTGGGCTGATGGAGAAACCGTGGTGCTACTCCTATTTAATCAGGTCATCTATCGCTTTGGTGTTCCCTACACAATCATTATAGACCATGGGTCTCATTTTCAAAATCACATGATGTCTGACTTAACATCGATGCTAGGTTTTCGCTAGGATCAATCATCCTCCTATTATCCCCAAGCTAATGGTCATGTAGAGGCTGTCAATGGTGTTTTAAAAACCATGATATATAGGTTAGTATGGAATCATAAAATCCACTGCAATCGAATGTTATATCCTGCGCTATGGTCATACCGAACTTCAGTTAAGACTACTACAGCCTTCACACCTTTTCAACTGGCTTATGGCCTAGAAGTAGTTTTACCAACCAAGTCTTAGATTCCTTCCTTACAAATTTTCGTTGAACTCTTGCCCGACACTACTGCCAAAGAAGAGTGCCTACTATACCTAAATCAACTGGATGAAACCCGTCGAGATGTCTAGTTGGCACTCGAGGCCCACAAGCACTGGGTAATAGCCCAGTACGACAAAAAGGTCAAGCCTCGTTATTTTTTTTTTTTTTTGAGTAAAGACTATTCTATTAAGATTAAAAAGAGAAAAAATATGTACAAAGAGGATTGAACCTCTGAGGGAGCCGTAGCCATCCCTCTGTCAAAAAACCTTTGCAAGTATTGTTGTTCCTTCTGTTTATAAAAGTAGTAATCATAACCTTAAAACCTGAATAGACCTATATAGACCCAAAACTAAACAGTACATAACTGATTACTGTCCTTTAGCATCATTACAAGAAAGGAGATCCAAATCAAAATCCATGCGTATGATCAACTACAAGCTGGAGTTGTTCGGTACCAAGCGCCCTGAGAGTTAACCACGAAATCTGGAAATCCAAAAACTGATATACTATCCTGAAGCTGAAGGCAAATGGAATTAAACCTACTTAGGCTCACCAGTAGCATTATCATTGACCTTGTCCAGGTAGCGCTCCCAGGTAACCATCACCTCGTCTTTGACTTCCATCAAATTGCCTTTCGGAGGAGGCACAAGGTGCAGGACGCTTTCATAAAGGTTCACTGGCTCACAGGCAATGATATGCTCCTGAAGAGAGTCTAGCTGAGTGCAGGCCTCTCCCTAATGATCCTCTTCATGCACCAGAGTAGAAACCTTGAGGACAGCTTCCGCCAAGCTACTTTGAGAAGCACTCGCGTTCTGAGAAGGCGATTGATCCTTGGAGACTTCATCTGAGCTGGCGAGCTCATCTTCTTCCTCCGAGAAGATGACCGTGATTATGGCAGAGATGAGCGGTCTGTTGAGCCTTCTTTTGAATTTGAACCTAGAGGAATGCAGTGAACTGTTTAGGGAGGGACTAGACTCATCTGAGGTTGGAGAAGAAGGCGAGGCCATGGCTAATAGGGATATGCGACGAGGTGCAGGGCTCCCCCGCCCCCCAGGCCCTCCCCGGGACCCCGAATTACTCCCCTGTCGACGGGGGCCCATGATCAAATAAGATAGCAGAATGAAAAAGCTCAAAGACTGAGGGTAAGGGAAAAGCGACTTATAGCTTGAAGGAACCCAAAATGAAGACCAAACTGAAAAATGTAAGACCCAGACTCTGAGCTCACATGAGAAAGACCCGGCTAGCAGACAATGCCCAGCCACAACCGAGTGAACCCAATTCCCAACCTAGACACCTACAACAGGGACAGAGACCAAATTTCTTACAGAGTATATGCTGAAGACTGACCTGAGACACCAGACACAAAAGGCAAAAGCTGATTTAGAGCGCTCAGCACCTACGCAAAGAAGCAGAATAGAATTCCTTAGGCTGATCAGCTAGGGACTGTTATGAGTCCATCACGGCTTCCCCTGAGACCAAGACCACCAGAGGATACCTCTGCTATCAGAGAGTGGACACACTGTGAAATATCTTAAAAGAACCAGAGCAAATGAAACCAGAAGATTGCGCGCCATCCTATTAACCTCCGTTTGCGTACCTTGGGCTCATGCCTGCATTAATGATAAATGAATTTCTGCCTTATACCGCCTAACCTTGCTTGTGTGCTTGCCAGTTGCCGGATGCGCATGCATGAGTATTAACAAATATTTAAGACACCCGCATCCGGGTAGGTCAAGCCTCATTCTTACGAGGAGGGAGAACTTGTTTTACTCTACGATAAAAAAACATGACCTCTTCGGGGCAGGAACACTTCAACCCTTATGGCTCAGTCCATATGTTGTAAAAAAAGACCTCTCTAAAGGGGCATATGAACTTTAGGACTAGGAAGGAGTCCTGCTCATTGAGCCCTGAAATGGGCTCTATTTGATAAAGTATTATGCCTAATACTACACTAGGCATATGCTTTGTAATTTTATGTATTCTTACGTTTTGCTTCTTTTTTGATGTGATTGTATTTTTTGGTATTTATTGAAATATTTTTATCATACATATTTCTCATAATGCAGATGCCTTCATTACCCTTAGCATACGTAAGATACATGGATGGTGCTATTCATCACACATGGTACATTGCATTAACTACTTGGTATTCATTTACACACCTGAGTCAGAACTGTTTTGTTCCGGGGGAGTCTTTCTTGGTACTGCTACCAACAATATTGCTGAGTACATGTCCATAATTTCACTTCTCACTAAAGCATCATCAAGAGACATCTCCAATCTGGTGGTCGCATTAGGCTCTCAACTTGTTGTTATGCAATTGACAAATCATTATCATGTTCACAATACAATATTTTTACGCCATTATTTAAGGGTACGACTCTTGGAACGTCAATTTGAAGTTATCACATATGATCACATTCTTAGTGATTCATTGGAAAACTATGTGTTAGATTGGAATCTGTCTCATTCACTATAGATACATGTATCAATGTAAATAGTTACACAGTTAAAAATTCACAAAAATGCTTTAAAAACATTTACATCATAAAGTACCAAAATATATGATAGATTTAGTATACATAGTATATAATATATATATATATATATATATTATATATATATAGATATATCAAATCCGGTCTTTTACATCAAGATATTTTAGAAATTGGGTGTTTTAAGTACAAAATGGCTACTAATACTAGCTATAAACACCTGGTGGCTTTGCCAAAGCACCTACTAAAAGAGCCTACTACTCATGAAAGAATGACACTGCTCTAGCTATCCTCTGAAGAGGAACTAGAAACCCCTCAGGCACACCGACTGTGTACCACTACATATGAGCGGTGATGTCCCTTATAGGAAGGGAGGGCACACCCATGCTCAGGCCCTCTAGGTTCCTTAGAATGACACAAACACTGTCATCATCACCCCCCCCCCCCCCCCCCCCCAAATCAGGTAGTAGGCCTCCTCACCTGACTTGGCGAGTTTCACGTGCAGGTCGTACCGATGCCACATCTATGTCAAGTAAAAATCTTCAGGTTAGTACTTGTTCACCTGTAAAATCAACAAAAAAATAACATAACTATTCAAAAGCTTAAAAATACTTTAAGTATTCTAAAAAATCATTCTTACCTTGAGGACCTAGGTGGTCTCGGGAGGTAGCACCAAGTCAGGGTTTCCAATGAAGTCCATTCGAAGAAATATTCCTCAAAAAAGTGTTGGATAGGTCCTCCTCCTGTGTGAGGATCATGTGATGCCCATCGCCCCTATCTCGGCTCCCTTAGATCAAAGGGACCCAAGCTCATCCTTGGGTGCATAACAGGTACCCTCTCAAGTATGAATGAGACAATGAGATTTCCATACCCAAAACTTTTTTGGGTTTTACTCTTGCATGCCATCATTTCCGCCTTCAACTGTCGAAGCACTGCTTCATACCAGTTGAACGTCTAAGGTTGGACATAGTCAACTGCAAGTAATAGTTGGGCCTTTGTTGCAACGTGGGGACTCTTTGACCCCGCCAAATGCACAATCAACCATAAAATGGCCCTCATAGATATGGACCTAATCCTCTCTATGGGGACTCTATTGCTGACGAGTCAACTCTCAGGGATATCGTAAGCTTGAACCAACTCTAGGGTGGATTGAGGATCAGGCCTACCCCTGGTTAGGTTTTCCTGTGCTCCTCTACATGAAAAACCTGTAAAAAATTATATATCATCGTGTTCAATGGCCAACTCATGATCTCCAGTCCTGAACACCTACTCATGTTCATCTCGGCGCTGAATAATCCAGCTCAATAGGTCCTCCCACCCTTTCATAAAGTCCAAATTAGCATACTTCATCAACCCACAATGGTGCACTGCAAGTATGCAAGAAGGATCATTTCGCATCAGCAATTCTTGTTAGGGGGTGGCCGTTCAACAAAGATTTAACAAAGAGTATAAAGACATTCTGGCCAATAAAATGAAGCTTTGGTGAATTCAAACTTACTTCTATTCAAATTTGAAACTTTCTAAACATCAGATGTGGGGCAAGCAACTCTCCTCAACCGATAATGCGCGAGCAACACGACCTCTCTCCATGGGTATTCACAACTCCAACACCTTACGACTCAAGGTTCTTTTGGATACAGGAACTGTCCTCAAACAGGCGGCCCAGTAGGCTTCAATATTAATAAAAACAAGCATAATACATAAAGCTTTTTACAACAAAAAGTCTCAGATTTCTCTTAAGCAATGCTCTCTCAAGCGATTCTGTCAAGTGATGTTTTGAACATCTGCAGACTCTTTCTTAATAGAGTTCTAATGAATATAATCCTCTCTAAGAAATGACGTAAAAAAGGAAATTATTGAGGGTCCTATTTGTATTTCTTTCATCGACGATGTCTACTCAATCTTTTCTAGTACAAAGACTCTTACTACAACATGTGACCACATTATCACATTGCTAGAAAAAGGTTTTAACATGGTCCCATCGGACTTCTATCCGAATCGTCATGATCTGAAGATCTTGGTGTTGGCTCGTACTCATCGAGTATTCTTTGGTAGTGGTGGTCAATCAGCTGATTGTATTCTTCGTTGATATCTGCTTCTGGGTCCTGGGCATCTGTTAGTTTGTCTTTTCCTTTGGCATCTGTATCTAACATTATTGTCCTTTTAGATGTTGCTTTTGAAGATTCTCCCTTTTCCGTATTCATCTTTATCTTGTGGAGGCCCGGTTGCTGAGGCGTATACATGGCTTCCTGTTTTTCCCACTTGTTAAGAAAAGGTAAAGCACTTATCTCTATGTCTGGAAAAGAATATTTATAGACATTTTTCTTTGGAGATCTCTGAACTGCCAGCTCGATACCATCCAATAATTCCCACTTGAAGATTTGAAACATGTTTGTGGACCCTTCTATAGCATGTTGAACCCATGATCTGCAATTGTCACTCATAAAGTCTTTATGCTGCCATCCTTGTTAAAAAATTATTGAAGTGCAGATTCTTTTTGAGATCATTAGGCTGATAATATGAATGAAATTATTATTCCAATTAGGAGATCTAGCAATTATGGTTAATTTTCCAGTGTCCTTGGAAGTACCTTCTCCTACACTATTTGCAGTTGTTTCTCATTTTGCTTCCTCTTCGTCATCCTCTATATCCCAATAATTAGGTGCAGACATATCTATATGAAATTTTGGAATTTCTTTGGCCTTTTTCTTTTGTCTTCTCCTTCTCCTTTCTTCTTTTGCTTGCTTTTCTGATTGTTGCTCATCATATAGCAATTTGAGATTGTCATTTATCAGATCAGCTTGTTTGCCTAGATCATCTAGAACATCTTCGGCATGAGCACACCAAGTTTTTAGATAGTTTCCTATCTGATATACTTGGTCCAAATCATTTGGATTCTGTGAATTATGTTCTAGCAATGGGGCACAGTCAGCTCGTGTAGGTGGTTGTTTGGTCTTGGATGAAGAAGCAAAAATCTTTGTTTTGGGTGGCCATTTTCCTCCTTTCACATATCTATGATTTGCATATTGGAATTCTTCTACTGGCGGGAACGTATTTACATAAGTTCTAAACATCTTATTGACAGCAAGAATGGTTTCTCTTCTGGTATATACAACTGATTTGTTGACAATGTTGTGTTGGTGGAAGAACTAGGCTCCTCTGGTATAGGGATATGACGATAGAAAGATTTTCTTCCACTGACAGGGATTGGTTCCTTTTCTGTTGGTAACACATGTTTCTCTGGCAGAGCTATTGGCCTTGGTATTGTGGATGAGTTAGGCATGATTTTAACACAATCATCAGAAAGATACATTCTTTTGACCAATTTATTTGAACTATCTGCTGTCAGAGACTTATATTGAATTTACTAGTCACTAGGCAAGGCTTCTTTATCATAATGAACACCTTCAATCTGTGCATTGCCTACTCCTACTGTAACACAATCCTTCAACACTAGCTATTTTAACTTAGGATGTACCGTGTTTGTTAACTGAAAAGAGGTCTGAACTATTACAGACAAATATTCACTGTCATCAACCATTGATAGACCTTGCACTCCAATCAAGGCTTTCCAACAATCTTTGAGATGAGCATCTATCAGACTGATTGCATAATCAGGGTAGATTGTTCCATGTTGACATCCCGAGGAAAGGTTTCCCTATATGGTTCCTATCCAGGCATGATCATATGTATTGTGCCTTGTATCAAAAAGTTCTGCTATACACGAAGTGTTTAAACCATGGCAAAACAATGGGGCTAATCCTATTCTTATTCCTCCAAAGTGCAAATAGTAAAATTTCTTTTCAGCAGCCCATTTTCTGAATTTTCTAATTTCATCTTCTGAAAACAAATTTAAACCTATGATTTCTATAGATGGACCTTTGATTCTGACTTTCAGTTCAACTTATTTAAAGTAGGCCTTCTTTGTTAATTTGAACATCATCGGGACTGGATAAATTTCTTTTGTATCTAATGCAGGCGGATTCTAGTTTTCAGGGTCTTCTACCTTTTCATGTTCTTCTAAATCTATCTCAAGGGATCTATTCTCTATCTCAGACACATATTTTTTATCGATTGTTGAGAAAGATATCAAGAACTTGGCCATGTTAAACTATTACAATTCTATTCTAGAGATTGATTGAAGTAGCATTTATTTACTCAGTTCCCATAAAACAAGATACCTTTCAAAGGCTACCTAGTTGACTTCACCTTTTCTTAACAAGTGGGAAAAACAGGAAGCCATGTATACGCATCAGCAATCGGGCCTCCACAAGATAAATATGAATACGGAAAGGGAGAATCTTCAAAAACAGCATCTAGAAGGACAATAATGTTAGATAGATATGCCAAAGGAAAAGATGAACTGACAAATGTCCAGGACCCAAAAGTAGATATCGACGAAGAATACAATCGGCTGATTGACCACCACTACCAAAGAATACTCGATGAGTACGAGCCAACACCAGGATCTTCAGATCATGACGATTCAGATAGAAGTCCGATGGGACCATGGTAAAACCTTTTGCTAGCAATGTGATAATGTGGTCACATGTTGTAGCAAGAATCTTTGTACTGGAAATGATTGAGTAGACACTGTCGGTGAAAGAAATACCGACAGGACCCTCAATAATTTCATTTTTTACGTCATTTATTAGATAGGATTAGATTCGTTAGAACTCTATTTAATAAAGAGTCTGCAGATGTTCAAAACATCACTTGACAGAATCGCTTGAGAGAGCATTGCTTAAGAGAACACTGAGACTTTTTGTTGTAAAAAGCTTTATGTATTCTGCTTGTTTTTATTAATATTGAAGCCTACTGGGCCACCTGTCTGAGGATAGTTCCTGTATCCAAAAGAAACTTGTGCTGTAAGGCACTGGAGTTGTGAAGACTCGTGGAGAGAGGTTGTGTTGCTCGCGCATGATCGGTTGAGGATAGTTGCTTGCCCCAGATCTGCTGTTTAGAAAGTTTCGACTTTGAATAGAAGTAAGTTTGAATTCACCAAAGCTTCATTTTATTGGTCAAAATTCCTTTATACTCTCTATTAAATCTCTGTTGAACGGTTAGTCATGGGCTCATTCTCTCCATATACTAGTCATAATGGCTCAAAACCTGCACAAATCAACCCAAATATCAGTGCAAACAGGGTAAAAATGCATATTAAATCACTGCTTGGGGTTTTGGGGTGCACCCTCAAGCACAAACACCCTTCGTAGTGAGATATAGGGCAGAATAACGACCTCTACCAGGTCGTAAAGGGTGTTTAATGCCCCTACAGGCCTGCTGGGGGGTGTTAGGAGAGTTTTAAGAACTAGGGCTCCCCAGATCCCCAAACAATTAGCCCAAATGTTGGTAGAAAAGGTTGAATAATGAAAGGTTAAGGTTTTAGCTCCTACCTGGGACTGACGACACGTTGAATGGTCACCCAGATCTCCTGCAATCGTTCGTCAAAAATCTGCTCCTCTTTAGCTCCAAAACACTCTCATAGTCCTCAAATGATGCAAATGGTGAAAGTGGAGGCTCACGAACTCCCTTATAGTCACTTTGGAGACATGAATTATCTTAATTGAATTCATTAAATTAGTAGTCCATTTCTAATGATAATTATCATGCGCAATAATCCCAAATTGACAGAAATTGCTCATGTTTTCATGAAAGAATTTTTAGGAATGAACGACAAAAATGACAATGTGCAATTCTCTATGAGTGCTTTCTTTTATGGGATGTTTTCCCGCTCTAAAACTGAAAAGTCCTCGACTTTTTCATCGTCGGGCTCGTTTAACACATATGATGACTTCTTGAGCAACTCTTTTTCCGTCTTTTTCTAGCTCATTAAATTGAAAAAGATCGATTGAGCATTCTTTTTTCGGACCTTTTTCTCGCTCACAAAACTAAAAAAACCTCGAGTTTCTTCTTCAGACTCATTAAACACTTATGAAGAAGCTCCGAGCATTCTTTTTTGGACCTTTTCTTGCTTGTTAAATAAAAAAAACCTGATTTTTCATTATTGGGCTCGTTAAACATTTACGAAGACAATATGAGTGCTTGCTTTTTTGGGACTATTTCTTGCTCTTAAATCGAAAAATCCATGAGTTTTTCCCTTCTTCAGGCTCGTTAAATCTACAAAGAAGGAATGTGTAGATCTTTAACATCTTTTTCCTCGCTCATTAAACTGAAAAAGATACACTGAGTTTTCTTCATTTGACTTGTTAAAATTCGATGAAGGTATTGAGTTTGTCGGCACGTGACTCATTAAGGTTTCATGACAAATATCGATTTTACTCCATCTCCTTGTACTTGTAACAAAATGAGGCAAACATCTATTCAGCATAGGTTTCTCTTTGTTTAGACTCAGTAGATTAACTAATGGAAAAGGAACTGTTCCAGGTATACTATTAAAATTTTGTCACACTCGGTGAAAACCTATGACAAAGGGACCACCCTAGAGTCGTTCTTTACGATCTTTTTAGACTCTCTAAATTTGAAAAGACCATTGAGTTTTCATGTTTAGGTTCATTAAATTACACAGATGAAGTATAGAGTCACTCTTTTTACGATCCTTTTCAGTCTCTTAAAACATGAAAAGATCGATGAGTTTGCCTGTCTGGACTCATTAAACTAATTAGATAGGGTATAGAGTCACTCTTTTTGCGGTCCTTTTCAGACTCTTAGAACATGAAAAGATCAATGAGTTTACTCATCTGGACTCACTAAACTAATCAAATGGGGAAAGTGGACAATACCACTGGGTTATGTTCCATATTTTGAACAAGTTTTTTGGAAGCAGTTGCTCTCTTGAACATGGAACTCCCTCAGATAAACCTTCCTTATGATGGGCTCTCGATACGAATCCTACCATCCTATGAGTTTATCTTATATACCCTGATGTTCTTGCATCTTTTTATCCTAACACCATTTGGTGTTCACGAGTCTAGTACTGCATTGTTAAAACCATTGTTGTGCCTTCTATTGTTCAAGGTAAAACCATTATCTTTTGTTTCCTACATCAACCCATCAAGCATATCCTACAATCATGCCCTCTATCGGTTTGACCCAATGCTCAAAATATTCCTCAAAAAACAATCATTCTTGTCCCGTTTCGTGTCGACTAATGTAGTACACCTTACTTCCTACCTTTCGACAAGTCTCTTCCTATCGAATTCAACACCCTATCTAGGAAGAAGACTAAGAAACACTTCAGTGCCTTGGTACTTGTAGACATTAGTGGCAGGTCACCTTGTGTTTTATTAGGGGTTTTCATTATTGGCTCTTGGTTAAATGATTCTACGAGTGTTCGACGAATTTTTTTCACACTCATTATATTATACTGTGCATCTTAGAGACCATCACCATTATTGGTGACCATCCTCACGTCTGTTAATGATCTCCATTATTGATTGGTAATCTGACAATTTTATACATGTTTGACATCAACACATATATTCACATATGTCGATCTATGTTGTTCAGTGAAGAGGAAATCAAGACCTTGGGTAGAGGCTTGCATCACTCAACGTTGTTTCCTCTCCCAAGTTACGGTTATTATAGTTTGGAGACAGCTCGTTAGAATGATCCTATTATGACATAGGTTCTGCATTGTGCTTATTAGTGGCCAACATCATCATATCTCTTTTCTAAGAAAATCACTGACATAGCTACTGAGCGTGGGAATTCTTGACTTAGGACATGATTTTAGTTGTTTCATATATATGTTTTGTATCAGGTTTCTCATATCACCAGAAGCTCTGATCCTCTCTCTCTATTTTCCAAATGAAAGACAATTAAATATAAAGTATTTCACCCATTGTTGTACCCTCTGATCTCACACTTTAGGGGGCATCTATTATACAGGAAAATGAACTCCTCATCAACTTAGAGGAAAAATACATGATGACTGAAGGACTGGCCAAGTTCATAGGCCCAATTGTCAAACTAATGATGTCTAGACACTATCAACCTACTTTTTAAAGTTTCTCAACAAGATTAAGGGTATGTTAGTGCCTAGGGTAACTCTAGTTGCTACCTTGATAACAAGGTTAGTGAACCTACATGAAGCTCTATGGGTTAAAGGAGTGAATTGATTGAGAAAATATCCCTAGATTCTCTCCTATGTCAGCTCATAAAAGCAGAGAAACATCAAAACTCAACCTATTTGGGGGAATTACTAATTCCTGATGAAGTATGCAAGTGGGGAAGAGCACTAAAGCAAGAAACATCACTGCTTTTTCCTAATGGAAGTCATGAAGGACTTGGAAACCCTAAACATTTGAAAGAGGTCGAAACATTTGAAAGGGTTTACTATTTGACTCTAAAGCAGAGTCTTAGAATAAGACATCAGAAGAGGTTAAGAAGGGAGAGAGAGTGAGAGGAGATCGAGGGGTAAGGGAAGGCTACTGCAACTAATGGTTGTAATCACTCTTTCTACATCAATATATAACTGAAGTCATGCTGTCCACTCTGTGATTTTGGTAGTATAACTTATTTATATACTAATCTAATATCTTCTAGCATGAGTGGATTAGTTATATGAAACTAGATATCTTTTATATGTTCATACATTTGTTTGTCAAGGTTTTATGCTGTGATATTATGCTTGTCTTTTCTATGTGCAGATTTTGATCTGGAACTAGCTCAGGGGTCTTCCACCTAGCTGCATTTCACTCTCCAATAACACCGTATTAAGACTCAAGGTAATAATTCCTTCTCACTTTGATATTCATTTGTCAAACATAGATATGCATGTATCTTTGTGACAGTGGCAGCTAATCTGAGTATTTTCCGAGGATCCCAGGAAGATCCTTAAGGGTTTTCTACATCACCAAACACATGTACATTAATCCCTATAGCACAGAGTGTTGCCAAAGTTGTTGTAGTTTAGGTGGAGCTGGGGGATCTTCACAGCAAGATCACAACACCAGCTAAGTGACTCAAGGGCGAGTCATGATCTTTGTGTTGGGGGATTGTTGGGATGGGGTCCCTTGGGTTATTTTTGCGGTTAAAATAAACCAAGTTTTGATGTAATTTTTGTAAATGATGTAGAGTCTCTGTGATTTGTGGAAGTAGAGCGCGTAGATGGTTAGAAATCAAAGGGGTTTTAGCCCCTTGTTTATGTAAAATATGAGTCAGATTTGAAGACCCACACATAGACCACGAACCATGGGATTGTATAAGTAGGTGTGCCTTAGAGAGTCTATGGAATAATAGAGGATGTAATAGGTCATTGGAATAGATGTCTTAGTGTAGGGAAGTGTGTCATATAGGAGAGAAAGGCTCTGCAGTTGAGTTCACAGAGGCCTAGGTAGAGTCTGTAGTTGAGTGCGGGGACCCCTGCAGCTGAGTGCCTAGGGTAATTTTGAGTATGTAACACCATATTGAAGATCAATAAAGAATATTACCAAAGAAATACTATGTATATATGCCTATTCTTGTTTACCTTTTGCTTATGATATATGTTGTGGATGAATAATGTGTTTATGAAATATTGATCTAATGATGCACAATTCCCTTGAATAAGCCTTAATAGATGTATGATATGCATGTTAAGTACTTTTGCGAGGATTGTGATGAATTATGTTATGTTTTCTAACTAATCTAAGTAGATATGCACGAATGCTAATCTAGAATTGTTCTCTGATGCATGTAAGTGGATAAATAAACTAATAAGAGTCTGCAAAAGCCGATCATAGACCTTTGTGAAGGTCTAGAGGCTATTTCAGTAGATTTTCAGTACTGATCCCTAAGGGCTTATCAATCTACATGAAGGTATATTTGAGGTGTTGAAAGTCACCACACTCCTCTCTGGATGCAGAAACTTGCTTCTTGCATCCCCCCATACTGCTTTGGGTGAGACTACAGCCTGTGCTATGCAGGTTGTTTCCAAAAGGGCCAGTAGTGTAGGGTTTTGTTGGTTGGTGCAACTAACTCTGAACCAACAAGATTAAATTTACAACATTATGACCCATTGTGTCAAATTCATAGAACAAATGATTTTTCACTTCCTATATGATTTCTCTAACATTACCAATCAACAATGTATCATCTACATACACGAACAAAGAAATAACATAATGACCAATTAATTTGAAGTAAATGTAATGATATGCTTTTCTTCTTCTGAAGCCAAGTACCATTACATATGTATGAAATTTCTTATACCACATCCTTGGTGATATCTTTAACCCATATAGTTACATTTTTGGTCTATATACTACTTGTTTATTTCCTTTCACAAAAATCCTTCTAGCTACTTCATGTACATTTCTTCTTCTAGATTACCATGTAGTAATGTTTTCTTCACATCTATCTATTCTACTTGAATATCAAAAGAAACAAGAACAAATAAAGGCAATCTAATAAAAGCTAACTTAGAAATAGTTTAAAAATATCACCGAAGTCAATTCCCTCTACCTAGAAATAACCCTTTGCTACGAACCAAGATTTGGATTTATCAACTCTTCCTTACACATTCAAATTCTTCTCAAATACCCATTTACTACTAGTGGGATTTCCTCCATCCAAAAAATACACTACGTTCCAAGTTTCATTCTTATCCAAGGCAACATTTCTTCATCCATGACCATTTTCCATAGTTTACCATCCTCTAAATCCATTGTCGCCTAACAATTATAGGATCATCATCGGTAATAAACATATAAAAATTTGAACAAAAACCATGTGTAGTATACCTTTCTACCTATATCGATATCTTAAGAACCAAATTCTATGGTTCTTATTATTGTTATTCCTATTCTTCTATAGATTCCGATTCATCATCCTTCCATTCAAAATCTATGTTTTCTAATTCTTTATCCATTGGCAAACTTATTATTCAAAAAAAACTCTGACTTCTCTAAATACCAACTATAAACAACCTTCTTATTTTCTTGGTTCGAAAGATTATAACCTTTCAAAGAATATTTATATCAAAAAAAGATATATTTTTCAACTTTATTATCTAGATTACCCCTATTCTCTTTTTGAATGTGTGGATAAACATCATAGCCAAATACCCTAAGCTGTTGAAGAGAAGATTTCTTACCATTTCATACTTCATGTGAATTCTTTTCATCTAAAAATGATGAAGGTGATCTATTTACCAGATAACATGCAATGTCCACTACCTATACCCATAATTCTTATCTTAACTTGACACCACTGAGCATTCTCTTTGCTTTATTTATTATTGTCTCGTTCATACTTTCTACAATTCCATTATGTTTGGGTGCGTATTGAGTAGTATTCTACATATTTACCTTGCTATAAATCCGTCAACTAAGGGGTTCTACTCAATGAAAAGTCCCAATCAAACTTCACACCATTTGGTGTGGGATCCCTTTCAGAAAAAAGGCCTGGATGTTGTATGTTCTTAAAGACATGCCTTGGCCATGGTGGTTAGCATATGAGAGTAATAAAAAACTAATTTTGTATGAACAAGTGAGTATGCCTTCTCAAATGTTCAACTACAGAATGTATCAAGGTTCTTCTACGAGAATAGAGAGAAGGAGTGAGTCTTTAAAAGTAGAGTAATAGTACTAATCTAGTAAAGATGCACGAGCATATTCATATGAATGAATTGTTGGAGAACTAGCAAAATAGTTCACATAGAAGCAAAGGTTGTTAAAACACATACAACACACCTTCAAAAATTTAAGTATTAAAACCACCAAAATAGTTCAATTTCCTTAGTATAGATGAAAAAAAATACATCAAAAACATTAAAATAATGATCTTAGAATATTTATGACATATGCATGAAAGCGTGTTGACTCAGTGCACTTCTAAATTAAGCAAAAGTTCCAAGATACATCAAGACATTGAACACCACTAGCTCCAATAGTGGAGCATTAGAGAAACCACTTCCTCCTCCAAAGAACTAGCTTCCTCCCTAATGGCCGTAGGAGGATCCAAGGTGAAAATCCCCTTGTGTTAGCTACGGGGGTGTATATATATAACAAATGGGGTTCCCATTCAACTCTCTTATAACTCTTGTAATACCCTCATGAATGATTGACTTCTCTATCACATTTCGACTATGTCATGAATTTTCACATTCTATACATGGCCCTTGGAAATCGGCTTTACATTATATTTCTTATACGTTGAAATTATAGAATCCACAAATGATATGGAAAATAATGACATGACACTTTGACAAGATATGAAAAGACATTGATGACATCAATTTCATGATGACATGGCAATGCCAAGCCATTCTTGTTGTTGTTATATTTCAGTCTTCTTGAGAGATGGTGAAAGTTCCTCTCTTTCCTCCTTCACTGGGCTTGAAAATAGGGAGACGTCAATGTGATATTGATCTTTAGTTATTGTTGCAATTTGGTGTCCCTTTATGTTTATTTATTGATCAACTTGTCTTTGTAGCTACAAAGGTTTCTTCTAGCAGGGTCTCCTTCTTAATCTCCTTCATCATCATCTTGTCATAACATGATAGAATACCTGCAACTACAATCCACTCATGACAAGATTACATCTGTCCAATAAAACCCTAGCATAACATGCTTGATGACAACCGATGAATGAGTTGGAACCAAGTGAAAGGTTGGGAGACAGCCTCAAGGATTGCATGGTTGCACAACTCAAGTGGTCAGGGGCTAGGAATGAGCCTTAATACTACACAATATGTAGTTTAGGCATGCCAATGATAGACATCTATGTAGTTGAGGGGCACAAGGGTTCATGCTAAAGGCTTGAGTCTTGAGGTTGTCTAATGTGTATTTGTAGAGGGAAAGAGGCCATAGGATTGCATTTTTGTGCAGTTCAAGAGGTCAAGGCTAAGGCTTGATGCTTGAGTCTATGAAGTGCTTAGAAGAGGATGACTTGAGGCAGAGGCTACACAATTCTGGAGCTTAAGGTTTGAGTCTAAGATTTGAGACTGTACAATGCACAATTATGGGAGGTAGGTACCACACATTGCATAGTTCTAAGAGGAAAGGTTGAATTTTGAGGACTGACACTACGTAGTGCATAGTCCGGGAAGGATGAGTGAGGCCAAGTTGCTTGGGAAAGACCTTTTATGGATTTGGATATGTGTGTGATCAATGAGGCTAAAGTGAACAATGAAAAAAATTATGTATGATCACACACTGAGAATATTTAATGACATAACATTGATCAATCAAAACAAACAGATAAAATACTCCCCTCAATGTGACAAAATTGCAACAACTTTTCCCATGTGTGACACTAAAGGTACACTTTGTGATGATAATGATTACACTTGTGTGGAAATGCTTGAAACTTTGGGAATGAGTGAAATACATGTCTAGATGATAATAATGACTCATTAGCACTAATATTAACACTTTAAGGAAACCAAAACTACATTTGTACGATGTGTGACACTTGTCGTGCCAAAAGACGACATTTGCGACAGTAAGAGGAAAGTGCAAACAACACTTACAAAATGTGAACAATATTGAGAGAGACACATGTCAAAACAAGAAAAGAATGAAAATTACACTTATTATAGTGAAAAGAATCAAAAGAGATAATTGTAAACATGAAAGCAACACTTGTGAAAGTGAAGGAGCGCAAAAGAGATAGTTGAAAAAACTTGTTGAAATAAAATAACAATCACAACCCAAAGTGAGAGACTATCAATGAAATTGTGCACTGACTATCGACACGGGTTGAGCATTGCACAGGCATTTTCTTGATGGACTTTTTCTATGTTTGTTCAAGCTTGCATAAAAAAGTGCATTCATGAACTTGTTGAAGACTAAGCATGTGTGAGTAGGAGACTTTGACACGTATCGACCAACCATAAAGTGACTATGGAAAAAACGATCATGGGATTCATAGTATAATCCAAAATTCAAGTGTAGGTCAAATTTTGGAGTGTGTTTGTCATAGAAACAACACTTGGCAACACATTAGTAGAAATCTAGTTTCATGGCCTTGGTCAAATTTTTTGTGTAGGGTCTAGTCTCTCAGGAAGTATTGATTCTCCATGCATATTACTCTAATTTCCCCACTTAACCTGGTTATATATATAGTCCCCTTCCTCTCTTTTTACGTAAAAATAATCATAAAGCCAACGATATCACAATGTTTCTACTTCACGAGAAGGGTACTATAATTCATGAGTTGAAGATTGTCAGAGTATATTTTTTCATCTCTAGTGTTTCTCCACTACCAACTTTCTTCGATAGCACCCTGACAAAGTCACTTCAGGAACACAAACATTTTTCTACTTCCAGTGATCCTGGATAGTACTCAAATGAAGCTTCTTACTTCACCCCCCTATACAGGAATCCTTTCTCTTATTTCACCCTTTATTTATTTATTTTATATAGGACTGTGCATCAACAATTATTTATTTCATGGGGTGGAAGAGGGATCCCAAATTATTGAGTAGAAGAGGTTGTTCCTTTAGAGGAGAATATATAAAACCTTTTATATGAGTTTGCTTGTTAATATTATCCCCTTTCTCTTCTCTACTTAATTGGATAGGAATAAAAAACACCAAAACATAAAGAATTAAGCATAGAAATGAGGCTCCTAAAATAGATACGGGTATCATGGTTTCAAAAAAATATCCTTATGTGAGGATCATATTTTCCATCAAAGCATCATCGACCATAAGGTATGAATGAAGATGAAGAAGAAGGATTGAAGGTTAGCCAAATTTTGTAGTGTGACAAGGCCCTTCACTATTTTTCCACATTATCTTTTGAGCTGAAGGGAACATCCTTCATGCAAAGTTTTATTAAACAAAACATAATATAAAGATAAGACATAAGAATGAAACAAAATCCAAGAGACAAATAAAATGGAGGGTAAATAAAAACAGGATGCGAGACAAAATTAAGAAAACAAAAGAAAAATCTACTAAGAGCAAGTGCAAGATGAGTGTGCAAGGGGGACTAGTATATAGCTAGACCTACTCCTAACCTTAATAGCTAGGAGGTCAGATTAAAGTCTAATGAAATTTCCAATGTAGTCCATGTCGCTTCTCCTAAACTATATACACAAACATATGATAAATTAAAGTAGATATAAAGCAATGTGCAATAGAAAATATACGAGCTTGAATATCTTGCACAACAAATTGAAGACATTTCATATTAGAAGAAAGATATGTCATAGTCACTACTTCTAACCAACTCGTATTCTAACCTTTTTGATGAAAACCATAATAAAAGAAACCTCAAAAGCTTTTTGTGAATGTATCTCCATCTATATTTCCCCCCTTAGTAAGCATGAGAAATATCAAAACTTGTTATTTGTGACGGAGTCAGTCAAGTAAGATTTCTCCAACCATTCAACAATTAGCTCATGAAATTCAAATCAATCCTCAAGAGAACCCTGCGATCCTTGAAAATATGAATTTTTAATTAAAGGTATGGGGTCAGGATGAGAGTCTTGTGAGGGAAAAAAAAATATGATCGTGTTCAAAGGGATTTCCAAGATAGTGAGGGCTTGACATAACCATCAACGAGAGATGAAGTGTCTCAAACAATTGACAAGTATAAGAATAATGAGATAATAAACCATAAATCTTGAAGGATATAGAACAACTATCATTGGATATGTTGGTGAGAGAACGATAAGTTGAATGATAGTCATTAGGACCAAAACTATGATCAAACAAACTGATTAAAGCATAAGATTCTCAATTATAGACAATAAGGATAGGTCAATCTGAAGATTTTGGCAAATGCTCTGAATAATAGAATCATCTTCCTCATGTGATGAATGTAACAAATCGTTTTCTTGTAACTGGTTACACACTGCACTAGTATTGTAATCATCGAACAAAGTTAAAAGGAATAGTAGTATAGTAAACAAATGAAATTTGTTAGGATACAATGAGTGAAGAAGAATTTGATTCGCTAAATAAATCATGCATTCACTAGCACTCAAGAGGATTTCAAGAGAAATGAAGAAAAATACTAACCATATAACATTCATAAGAAAAACCAGGAGATGAATATTTTGAAATGCATTTGATAGACCTAATTCCTTCAACCAACGATAGTCTTTGAAATGATCAACTTCGTAATTCCATGCTTCTATGAGAGATACACACTCCAAACCTGAGTTAAGTACAAAAGCCTTGCATGGAGATGAATTAATTGAAATATAATATCAAATCCAATCAGAAATCGAATCTTGAAAGTTCGAAAGACTTCATATGAAATATCAAATATCTTTGAAGAATGAATTTACATCAAGTGAAACTATACAAAGAAAATAATTTAGTGAGAAAAACCGGAGTTGACTTAGTTCAAGGACCTTACATGAGTTGCGAGATCCTGACATGAAAACAATTAATGGAATTTGAAGTGCGTCGACTTCCTGACAAGTCTTGAAACTTTCAAGGATTGTAAAATAATATTTTGAAGATTGAATTAGATCATGCTCAGTGTGAGAATAGACACTTCCACTAGTTTCAATGAGGCCACTACTAACTGGATGGAAACTATAATTGTCACTTATTTGATCATATTTTACAACTTCAACAACCAGATTACTCAACTCAAAAGATTATTTTAATTAAAAATTTGGAGATGTATGAATTGGGGAATTTCATTAGAAAATTGGTTTGAGGAGTTTTCCTCATGCAAAACAAGAGATGATGCGGGATGGAAATGATACACGATGATTTGATTATTTTCTTTTTCTTCATGGATAACCCCAATACCTGGTGTCAATTTAGAAGTTAACTCATCAGATTAAGTACTTGAATAGCATGTAGTATCTTCACTGTAAGTAGATGCATCATAAATAATAGAGAACAAGGGATAGTGATATGAGGAGGAAGTTTTGATAGGAAAATCTTATTTAGCTAGATTACATTCTAGATCTATTTTTTTCAAATCAAAATATTCTCGAGAAATTGAAAGATCAAATATTGAACTTGGTCATTCATCATCACATACGTCAATGAAGTCATGGATATTATAACAATGGTTGCACAAGACTATAGATTGATTAAGTAAATCAACTTCATTTGGTTGACTATTGATAATAGTAGACTTAGAATCAACCAAGGATGGGAGGGACTCATTTTGACATGAGGGGATTAAAAAAGAGAAGAAAGATAAAAAGAATCCTCACTTTTATGCTCCTCCACCTGTGTAATATGACCACCTTGTACTTGATTGCAATTGGAAGCAACAATTTAAAATCAAGAGAGCGTGGAGAACTAATTAGTGGAGCAGATTGATCAAGAGAATCATGGTACACATATTCATGGAATTTAGATGATAGAGGATGATAAATGTCTCTTGAAGATGTAATACTTTCAGTGGAACCAGATTCAAGATTGAGGTTAAGAATGCTAGTATCAACTTGAGGAATGCAAGGATTAGTCTTCACCCTAGGCTATATGAACCATTCAAAATTTCCCCGACTATATTTGAATCATGAGAGGTGGATGAAGGTTGAAGAGATAGATTGAGGATCTTACTTACAAATTTCCCAACTTCAGCATTAATGCATCGCAACACCCTAATCGATACTGGAATAGGAGGAGGAAAGGGAACAAAAGGAATAATAGGTTCCTCCTCTTAAACTAGAGGTTTATCATGATTTAAAAGAGTTGGGAAAATGGAAACATAAAGGGGGTTTAGATTGACCATGAAAAGAGATATGAACCAAAGTCTCAAAATTTTGTGTAAAGAAATCCCAATATGTGACTTCTTCAAGAAATTCATAACAAAAGTGAAGGATTTGATTAGAAATCTCATCATTTGATTCATTAGATTTAATTCATAGTTGATTAATTCGTTTAAGGACATCCCACTAATGATACATATCAAGTTCCGAATGAATCTCCTTGATAAGGTGTTCAAAAGAATGAATGAAAGTGGGTGGTAGGGTATGACACCATTAGTTAACTCAACCTTCAAGTGTGAGACAGAAAATAATACAACCAACGTATTCAGAGTAAATTTCATAATGTTCATAGAAATAAGTAAAAATAGATGCATTCTTAGTAATGGATGTATCTTCGTCACTATCGAACTTAAATTGAGATGAGTCACGAATTTGTTCCACAGAGATGAAAAGTCTACAAGGGGATAGGTTAGAGAAACATTCTAGGATTATGATTTGTGGACTATCCATTTAAGATAAGGGGTTCAAAAAAAATCAATGAGAACAACTTGTCATCTATCCCTCTTTCTAGTGCCATTTTCTGATGATGCTATAAATTTGTCAACCAAGGAGGTCTCCTCGATGAAAATTCCCAATCAGACTTCACACCATGTAGTGTGTAAGCCCATCTAGAAATAAAGCCCGATTGATGTATATTTTGAAATATATGCCTTGGCTACAATGGCCAGCACAAGAGAGTAATGTATAGGCACTTTTGGATGAAGAAGTTAGTATGCCTTGTGGAATTTTTAACTGCAGAATGTATTAAGATTCTTCTACTTAAAGGAAGAGAAAGAGTGAGAAGAGAAAGAGTGACAATTTAAAAGAAGAGTAACAATAATAATCTAGTAAAGACATATGAGCATATACATATGAATGAATAATTGGAAAACTAGAAAAATAGTTCACGTAGAAGCAACAATTGTTAAAACACATACAACACATTTTCAAAAATAGAAGTACCAAAGCCACAAAAATAGTTCAATTTCCTTTGGATAGATGAAAACAACATACATTGCAAACATTCAAAGAATAATCTTACAATATCTATGACATACGCATGAAAGTTGTTGTCTCAACGAGCTTCAAAATTAAGAAAAAGTTCCAAGATACATCAAGATAGTAAACACCAGTATCTCCAATAATGGAGCATTAGAGGAACCACTTACTCTTCCAAAGAATTATCTTCCTCTCTAATTCTTGGTCGGAGGATCAAAGGTGAAAACTCCCTTGTATGAGCTATGAGGGTGAATATATATAATAAATGGGGTGACCATTCACATGACTGGTGACTCTTGAAATACACTCATGATTGTTTGGCTTCTCTATGACCTTTTGAATCCTTCATGACTTTTGAAATTCTATACATGGCTATTGGACTTCCACTTTACATTATATTTCATATACATTGAAATTAGATAATCCACAAATGATGTGGCCAATGATGACATGACACTTTGACAAGATATGACAAGACATTGATGATATGGACTACACCATGACATGACAATGTCAGGCCATTCTTATCGCTGCCATATTTGAGGCTTCTTGAGAGATGGTCAATGTTATTCTATTTTCTCCTTCATTTGACTTGAAAATAGGGATTTTCTAATGTGATCTTGATGTTTAACTATTGTGGCAGTCTAGTGTCCCTTTATTTTTCTTGATTGCATCAAATTGTATTGATCGGTACAAAAGTTTATTCTAGCACTGTATCCATCTTCATATCCTTCATCACATCCTATCATAACATGATAGAATACCTACAACTAAAATCCACTCATGACTAGATGACATAAGTCTGATAAACCCCTAGTCTAACATGCTTCATGAAAACCACTATCTGAGCTAGAACTAGGTGATAAGCTTGAATACATGTTCAGGGATTTCTCAGTTTCCCAACTTAGGTGGTCAGGTGCTAGGACTGAGCCTTCAGACAACACAGTGCATAGTCTAGGCAACCTAGGGCTAGACATTTGCACAATTGAGGGTCTCAAGGGGTCAAGCTGAAGGTTTGAGGTTCTAGGTTTCCCAATGTGTAGTTCGAGAGGAACATAGACCAAGGGATTATCTAGTTGCACGGTTCAAGAGGTCAAGACTAAGGCTTGATGCTTGAGACTATGCAGTGCGTAGAAGAAGATGACTCAAGGCAGGGGCTGTACAGTTCTAGAGCTTAAGGGTTGAGGTTAAGCACTAAGACTGAACAATGTGCAGTTCTGAGAGGTAGTGATTGTGCATTTCCCAATTCCATGAGGCAAGGTTGAATCTTGAAGACAGATACTAGATAGTGCATAGTTCAGGAAGGTTGAGTAAGGCCATGTTGCTCGAGCATGAAATTTTCTGGATTTGGCTAAGTGTGGGATTAGTGAGGCTAAAGTGAAAAATGATAAAAAATAAGTATGATCAGACACATAATAGTTTATGACACAACATTGATCACTTAGAAAACATGGACAACATACTTCCCTTGATGTGATGAAAATGAGACAACTTTTCCCAATTGCGACACTAAAGGTACACTTTGTGACGACAATGATGGCAGTTGTGCAACAATTCTTGAAACTTTAAGAATGAGTGTGATACATGTCTATATAATAATCATGACTCATTAGCACTAATATTACCTCTTGAAGCAAACCAAAGCTACATTTGTGTGATGTGTGATGATTTCCATTAAAAAAGGTGACAATTGTCACAGTAAGAGGAATTTGTGAATGATATTGAGAATGACACATGCTACAATGAAGATAGAATGAAAATGACACTTGTTACAGTGAAAAAAATAAAATGAAACAGTCATAAACATGAAAGTGACACTTGGAAAATTGAAGGTGTGCAAAAGAGACAATTGGAAAAACTCACTTAAATAGAAGAACATTCATGACCAAAAGTGAGAGATTATCGATGAAAGTGTGCACTTACTGTTGAAATAGGTTGAAAATTGCATGCGAATTTTCTTGGTGGACTTGTGCTATGCTTGTTAAATATTGCATAAAATAATCTGCTCATGACCTTGTTGTAAACTGAGCATATGTGAGGAGGTGAATTTGACACTTTTTGGCTGACCATAATGTGACTATGGAATGAAAAATCGCAAGATCCAAAGTAGGCTTCAAAAGTGGAGTGTAGGCAAAATTTTGGAGGGTGCTTGTCACAACGAAAACACTACCTTGATAGACCACACTTCTTACATAAGTCTTTAGAATTATGTTTCTTTAGTACCTTAGTTTTTTTCTCTATTTATTTCTCCACAAGAGACTAAAACTCTTTGAAATTGTTAAATATTTCATATTTTTCCTAAGTAAACAAATCCATGTATTCCTCTAGAACTCATCAATAAATGAGACAAAATAGAAAAGTTTACCTAGTGATGGAATCAACATAGGTAAAAAAAAATCACTGTGCACTAGTTGTAGTATTCCCCATGACCTCATAGAAGCTAAGGAAAATCTCCCCCAATTTGCTTTCCATATAAAAAAAATTCATATAAATAAAAATCTAGAGAGAAATTAGACATAGCTTCTACCATACCAATACTATATATTACTCAAATTCCCTTCTCTCGGACATTTCCTAGACTTTTATGCCAAAGAATATTCTTTTCTCTAGAAGCTCGAGGATTTTCCCTTACTCTTATCCACCTTATGGAACAAAGTTCCAATCTTAAATCCCCTCACCAACACCATTTCCCTTATAACTATCCAATGGGTATCCCGTTCAAACATTATTTTTACACCTGCATTGCTCATCTTGCTTATATAAATCAAAATTTTCCTAATCGTAGGATGTGTAGAAAACTAGGGATTTTTCTAATCCTTCCATGCATGTGCTTGAACTTAAATTTCCCTCTTCTTATGATTCTGTTTGATGATTCATCCCCTAAGAAAACATCACTACCATCATACTTTCATATTTGCAAAACCACTCCTTGTGATGACTTATATGAAAGGATGCATTTAAGTCAACCAACCATATGTCATGATCTACATGCGTACGTGAATAAGCCAAGTACACATCCCCTCCTTCATCCGAGGAGGATTTTACTTTTGTAGAAGGAGCATCACTAGATCCATTACCCTTCTCAATAATTTTAGGTATACAATGTTTCTTGTAATGTCCTTCATTTCCACATATCCAACACACCTTTACGAACTTTCCTATAGATTTAGATATCCCACTTGAGGACTTTTTTTTATTTCTATTATGAGAGTGTTCTCTTATATATAAGTCACCTTCATGATGGTTTTCCATTTTTTTCCATCTCATTTCCTTCAATAACAAGGATGATACTATTCAATCAAACTTTAAAGTGGTTGCATTCTACCGATGGAAATAGCCAGCATATCTTAAGACTTAGGTAGAGAATATAACAAACTAATACACTTTTTTCCAAAGAAAAAATCTAACTTTTTATTACTAGGATAAAAAGTTACAAGTATATGTGGAGGCATTCGATTTGCTCTATATCTTGCTGATCATAGAGCTTGCTGGATGAGAAAATTCAGTCCAGCCAAACATTTAAATGCACCACTAAGTAGATACACGGAATTCTCATATGAGGAAATTTCGGCCAGTGTATGTTAAAGGTGATAAACACATAAAAAATAAAAATAAAGACAAAACTGCAAGTTAAAGGGACCACAGCGAGAACAAAAGCGCTGACATGTGGGGGATCATGACTTCCTCCCCTTTTTCTTCTCGACCTTCCGCCATTCTCCTTGGGACAGAATTATTGGAATAATTTGAAGTTGATTTTCAACGCCGGGTCGGGGGTTTTCCTTGTCTGAATCAGAGGTGTCTGATGAATGCTGCCTTTTGGTTCCGCTTATTTCCATTGGATTTGAATTCTTTCCTGATTGTGATTCCATTGTAGGGGTCTTCTGAGTTTCCATTTCATTTGGAACTAGTTCTTCCTCTTCACATTCTTCCTCCTCGTCCGAATCTGAATGTATAATTTTCCATCCCTTTTGTTGATTGCCGATTTTCTTCTTTCTGCCACAGTTATTTTTATATTCTGGACATGCATTTTGGAGATGTCCAGTTTGCCGACATTTTCTGCACCTGAAAGATGTATTTTCATAATCTAATAATTGCATCCAGCTGTGATCTTTGTGTTTTAGTTTGATGTTTCCCTGTAATCCTTTACTGAGATCTACTTCGACACATATGCGTGCAAAAGTAAAGATTCTTTCATCTATTCTTTGTGTATCCATTTTGATATATATTCCTATGGCATTTCCTATGCTTGCAAGTATTTTTTGATCCCAGAAATGGATAGGGAGATTATGAAGACGTACCCATATAGGCATTGTAGATACAACGAAAGAATTTGCATCAAAATCTAGGAACCAGGGAGTTATAAAGAGGCCCGATGATCCCCAGAACCAAGGTCCTTCCTGAATCACAAGATCTCTAACTTCTGATGATTGGAATTTAACTATAAAAAACCCTTTGGAACAGAGTTGGATCTCACAGTCCATAGACCATTTTGTGAATATCCAGTGAAACAGATCCAAGGGTTTGGGCCAAAATCCGTTAAAACGACATATGATGGCAAGCTTCTCATAGCTGCAACATATCTTTTCTGCTTCTACTGTATCGATTGTTAGTTTTGGCATTTGCTGCATTTGCTCCACTATGTATGGACTTGGTTCTGATCCAACCTGCTTTGGAATTGTTGGAGAAGATTTCCCTCCTTGTAAAATATTCTTGTAAGATGTTCCTTCACTTCTGTACTGCTGGTGTAGATCTGGGTTGTGATTTGATTTGGAACCACTTCCTCCTTCCATTGATTTGCTTGTTGTTGCACCTCCTCTTAGTCTCATATTGAGAATGATTGTAGATCCTGGTTTGACTTTGTAGTCCTTTATGGGTCTGAAGTCCTGTAAGATCTGCCCCCTGCTAATAAGTGTTGCTTGTCAGTCGGGTAACTGATCTGATCTGCTATGTTGTTTTTTAGATCTATTACGTTGTCTGTAGCATTAACCCAGGTCAGTTTTGTATTTCCCGTGGGTGTTCTAATGAAAATTTGAAAACACTTGGGTGTTATCTCCTCGTAGCTGGCGATCTGCGACCAGGGGCCAGTTTTGTGGTCTTCCCTTCGCTTTGAAGTGTCTTCGATACTATCTAGAAACGTCCCATCCAGATCTGCATCAGATCTGTGTAGAACCTTGATCTTATGAAAATAGCTGTGGATTTGCCTTGCCTTGGGAAGCCCTTCTGTAGCAGATATATGGCCAGAGGAATCTGTGGCATGAAAGGTCGATTTGTTTCCAGATCTAGGCTTTATCACTGCACAAAGCCCAAGATCTAATCGCCCTGCTGCGAGAAGGCTTGGATCTGGCCCTCGGAAGCTCCTCTCCTTTGATTGAATAAAGACGGAAACTTTTTGAGACCTCAAATTGGTCTTGAGTTCCTGGGAAATCACCCTCACCAGGCGCCAGAAGGGGGATCGCTCATTGTGCCTTCTCACCATTCGGCCTCCAGGCTGTCTGCTTCCTGTGGGCCCTCCCTCCGTTGTTTCTCGAGCCAGCACCATCGCTGAGCTCAATCGCATATGCCCTCGCCATCGACATCCTATCCCAATTCCTTCAACAAACTAATACACTTAACTTCATCTAAAATCTTATTATCAACAGATAATAACTAGCTTACCACAATATTGAAGGCATTTAGATGCTCTATCACTAAGTATTCATCCTTCATTCTTAGGTAATATAGTTCCTTTTGTAGGAATAAATTTTTCACTGGGGTATTATACTAATGAAAATCCCCTAACTTGTCCCACAAAACCTTTATTGTAGCTTCCCTTAAAACAATTAGTCGTATTGAATTAAAGATAGTTATACTGTGCCCTTTTCCTTTCAATCCAACTTTCTCCAGTCATATTTTGACATCCATGTTGGTGTAGTCCTTCATTCCACAATGATCCATTGATCTTTTTCCACCAACAAATCTTCCATTTTGAGCTTCCATGAATAAAAACTATATGATTTGAATTTCTTGATCTCTATCTTTGAGATACACATCATTTCCATTTCAGTAGGAACCATTTATGTAGATCTCCAATTGTAACAATGTGTACCACAAGCCTGAGCCAAAACCCTTAGCCACAAAAGTTTTTCATTGGAGGAAAAAATACTATGATACCAAGTTCAGATTTTGTCACTATATAATTAATTCTCGCAAATAAATTATTAATTAAAATATAAAAATATAATGAAAAACACACACATTAACATATAGATTTTATCATATAAACTAGAATCTAGAAAACCAACTAGATTTTTCAATATTATTAATTTGTATAGTGTTACAACACCACATGTATATCCTATCGCATGGACATCCGTGAATCACTAATCCATTTACCATCAATAGAATATAGTTGTAGTTCCTTAATAGAAACTACAAGACTATGGGAAAAACCACAATGCACCACAAAACTAATTTTAGAAAAACCACATGCCCAAAACCTCCAAAATCAGATGCAAGCCCCCCTGCCCCCCAACCATTTTTTTCAAGGGAGATACCCTTGAACCCACCGAACATAGGGTGTTGTTAAACATCATTCATTGTACAAAGGGTTGGGATTGTCATGAAAATAACATAACACATACCTAACACTTTGGTCATATGTTATTAAAAACACTCTTTTGAATTTTGAAACACTCTAGACAAATAATATTCTATTTTTCCAATAGTATGGTTTCCCTAGTGGAAAACCAAAAGCCAATGTAGGTCATGCATAGATATAGGATATATGTACTATTGTTGATAATCAAAGAATTTAACTTACAAGAAAATAAATATTATATAATTCATTAAGTTGTACTGGAATGAACCATAAACACATTTTTTTAAAACACGAGGAAACATAGTTAGTTATATCAAATGAATTTAAGTTGTATAATAACCCAAAATTGTTCATATTATCCTTTTTAATACTATACTAGAATAATAGATGAGTTCAAAGGAAGTATGAGAAGTCTTTCCACTAGTTCATACATTTTGACATCAATACTCAATGTCAGTGGATACTAATATTAAGTATCTAATTTACCACATAGGATACAAGGTATCTAGTGGATACAAAACTACCTTTTAGTTATGATATATAATCTCAAACAATTTTTTATTGGATAAGAGTTCATATTCATATGATGTAAGGAAACAAGTTAATGTCCCAAGGCCCAAACACATCTAGAAAAAGTAGAAGTGTGTCCTCATTATGAAGAACCATTGAGTTATTTTAGTTTTTGTCTATACATGAGGATGTTGTTGTACATTTGGTTATTGAGATAGTGTCAAAAAAAAAAATTTTGATAGCCATGAGTTTTATAAGAATCTTCCCATTTTATAGAAAAAGAAAGAAAGAAATATTGAACATTTAACCCCTAAATTTATTAATCTCTTATATTTTCATATTCTTCCATATTGAGGTGTCTAGGACTATTCAAGTGTCATGTTGCACTATGAATTTCATGATAATTATTTCTTGTCTTTACATATCTATAACCTTTTTAACCTCATGACCATGCAAATATATATATTTTTTATCTTATCACCTAGGTAAGTCATTTCTTATAGTTTTTATCTTCTCACTTTTCTAAATTATTTCTATGTAATAAATATTTTTCTCTTATTCGCAAAGTCCCTATAACTCAATTCCTTTTCCTTAAACTTAATTTTTAATAAATTTCTTGAAAGGATTTGTCTTCCACTATTCCCCAATGGTTTACCCAATAAATTACATCTGGATCAAACCTCTTTTGAGGCTTGAATGAGTTTTATGAATCTTTAAAGAAATTATATGAAGCCTATCATCCTTCATGTTGGTAATATTGTACTTGAACATAATTCCCTTATCATAACCTTACTCTAAATATATGACAAATCAACTTTTAAAAGGATGTTTTAATATAAATTTTAAGCTTACCTATTGTAAGACATAAAAATCATACATATGCAAAATGTCAGAAGGAATACAAAATGTGGTGAAATACATGGCAACATGACCAAATAATATTTATTTCTATGTATTACATCACCATAGTAATCTTCCATGTGCAATGTATTGTGCATAAAAAACTAAAATCAATGACATATACCAATTGAAAATTTTTACCATCCCAAAGTGAAATCTTAGGGAGATAAAAATCAAAAAATTGTATCATGTTAAAGTAAATTATTTTTTATACATAAAGAAGAAAGTTGTATTACACAAAAATTAAAATCTTTATAAAATGTCAAAAAATAAAAAATTTATAAGTTTATTGAAAATTTATGAGAAAATCTAGTTTTTTTGGCAAAAATTAAAAATAAATAAATAAATAAAAATTAAATGATATGTACAAACCATTAACATTAACATGCAAAAATTATACTTGCCATGTTTCTAAAAATAAATTATATTCTAAAAAAATAATTAAAATCCTAAATTAATATAGGATTGAGATAGTTTATTAATTCATATATTAAGATATTGAAATTGCTTTAATAGAAACCAATATGTTTTTATATGAGTAGTATTACATTTTCATAAATTATTCAACCTATGTTGATTAGATTTATGTGAAAATATATTTATTTTATTTATTATTACGACTAAAAATAGTTTTAAATATATTTTTTATATTTTTTTCAATGATTAATAAATTTAACATCAAAATAAATCTTTGCATATAATATAAAAGAAAAAACAATGAGTGAACATAAAAAATGTAATTAGTAAAAAATATAAAACAAGGATTGTATAGTAGCCGTTTAGATTAAATATAATTAATTAAACTAAAAAATAATAAAAATAAATATTTCATCACAGAAATAAAATAACTAAAATATTGTATTCTTGAATACCATCACCTAAAATAAAAAATATGATTAACTAATATTGTTTATATTAAAATACATACACTTTCTATATATATATATATATATATATTATTATATATGATTTTAAATATAATAATAAGTCATCTTAAATTGAAAATAGGGAGAAAAAAATTTAATTCGTTAAAGTGAAAATAATAGAAAAAAGAAAAACGAAAAAAGAAAAAATAGAAAAGTTAAATAAAAAGGAAACAAAATTGTCCATTCGAGACAACCGATACAATTGGAACGATATAAATAAAATTAGCATGACAAATACGTAAGGATGACATGCAAAAATCGAAAAATGGTGCAATTTGTTTGGAGTGTTTCTTCTATGGTTTCCTTGTTTCATTTTTGTCACGAATGAACTTTTTGTGTATGGCAATGAAATATTTTCTGAGGAGTCGCATGAGTTTTTGTATAAAGTTAAGCTCTGTACCAAAACAATGTGTGAAATAGTTAAAGTTATTTTTTGTTTTTTGACCATGATTTATGTATGGTAAATCATGATGGCACTGTTATCACTCTAGGAAGCTCTTCTAGGTTGCAGCTCGGAGATACCTGGTAACATATAATCTTCAATATTGTAAATTGAACTATTGGAATGGATGATGATTTGGATCAAGCTAGATAACCATTTCAACTCTGTTTTTACTCAAGACATGCATGAACACCCTCAGCTTTACAAGGCTTTAGACCACTAATGCTCAATAGTTTGTAGCTTCAATGGATAGATGGAGAATACCAACTGTACTAGTAGATGCATATACAAACACATATGAATGGCCAACTACAAGAAGCAAAAGAATCTTGCAAATCTAATTGATCAGTGCAGAGATAGGATGACTGTTATCTAGCATTAGACACAGAAGAAACATGAAAAACCTGTTCAAGTGCAAGCTTAGAATAGACGAGAAAATGGACATTTAACATATAACAACAAAATAAGCTTATATTGCTAGAATGAAGATGAGAATCTTGAGTAGCAAAGTCTCTACAGTATCTAGAAGTTGAACCCTTCATATATTTAGCTTTTAGCCATTTATAGGCCATTTATAATGCTCTTGAGCTCTCAAAGGCTCAAAGTGTCTTAATCTCTCCTCCCCATCGTTTCAACAACTTGATGCCATGAACAGGCACACATGGGCTCGGAGGTTTCTTCTTCCAACAAAAGAGTAACCGCATTAAGGTAGTTTGTTGTTCTGTCTGGGAGCTCGCTCGTGCAAGCGATGCTCCATGATCATTTGTTGGTTTTGGATGTGTCGTGCTGTGGCTCCATGATCGCTTCGGGTTGATTTGGTTGTGTTGCACTGTTGATGCTCCATGATCGCTTCCATTTCGGGGTGCATCATGCTGGGCTTTTTTCCCCTTCCGACATCTGTCCGCCGACCACTGTCTCTCAACAACTATTTCTTGGCCTCTGTTATGTGGTGGGATGGGTCTTTGGGCCTTTGCAATCCCTTTGAAATGCGAACAATGACTATTTTCTATTTAATACAGAAAATGCTGCAACAATGAGAAATCCCGCCCATCTCTGTTCATTTTGAACTTAAAAGGTCCTTAAACATGGCCTATTCCTCTATCGGGTCCACCTTTGCAGCGATATCACAACTCCACCGTTGATTTGGGAGCTTTAGATCCAATGGTTGTGATCCATTTTGGGCGACTCTTTCATATGAGAGTTAACCACCCGATGAGGGTGGTTTTCTTTCTCCTCAGCCTAGACATGTGGCAGCCATTATATGGGATCGAGCGGAGCCCGGCCAAAACCATTTACCGCCCACAGCCCACCCAAAATCCTGCTTGTTTTTTGATTTCTTTTGTGTTTCAAAAATACATTAAAATATTTAAAATCATTAAAAAATGGCTTTGGTGGACCTGAAATATTACATATTTTCATTCCCGAACCCTTTCAGGTCTGGGCTTTATCACATCGGTGTTGCAAAGGTTCCCTTTGTATTTCATTAAATAATAAAAAACTGCGAAAATGCATTAAAACTAGCCATTCCTACAGACCTGAAATCTTATGAAATATCATTTACAACACCATCGGGTCCAGTTCATCGGGTCACACATATACATGTGCATAGGTCCCGCCCCTTCGTAATGTTTTGACACAATATTGCAATGCGACTTGTCATAATTGCATATCGCACAAGCCAGAGGTCTTTCCATATAACATGGTGTTGCCTACCCCAATTGCGATCCGCCGATATCGGAGATCATGATATTGCATCAACCTAGTTCTATTGTGCGTCCACCTTTAATCCGCCAATTTCCTCCTCCAATTGTGATCCGCCGATCAGATATTCCTGATCGGGGGTGTCTTTTTCCCAACCTTAAGTCCTCCTTTCTGTTTGGCTGATTGTGATTTGCTGCTTAGATCTGGGCCATTGATCGGCTAGATCTGATGACTGCTGTGCACTCCTCTATGTATGCCTCAAATACTCTATTTTTTCATGGTTTTATCTGGTTTTTGCCTCCCGATAGTGATTTTCCACGATTCCAAGGGCTCTTGGTCTGCGATTGTTGTGATTTTTGAGTGATCCTTAGGAAAATATTGAAGACTTTGGGAGTGTTAAGGAGCATATTTGGATGCATTTTTGGGCCATTTTCCAACAAGGCTAACACTAGCTCCTATTGGGGATGAAAGCCTCCCTGTGAGGTTTCTAGAATTGCAAAACAATGTCTTTCCTGTAAAACCAAAATCAAATCTTCCGCCTAGTGTTCCATTGGGCATGGAGTCTATTTTGCAATGAAATAAAAATTGTAAAAAAAACATATTTACAATACCAAGGCTTTAAAGCCTTAAATGAAATAAAATTTGAAGAACAACCCATTGACTGGGCTACCAAAAACATATCCTCCTTCCAGACTACGTAGAATTAAAATGTTGCTCATCTGAACTTGAGCAATGACAAGCGATCATGTCCAAAAGGCATCAAATTCACCATGGTTGTCCTTCGTTTCCTTCAATGCATCCCATTTGAGAACCCAATCACCAAACTGAAAATTGTCCCATTTTACTTTTCTATCAAGGGTTTCGTTTTCTTGGTCAATGTGCATCTCAGCAAATTCATCAAAGACTTGTAAAAGCCTATTAATTTCATCATCCTCTTCAAAAAAATTCCAGTATTTGACATTCTCAAGTAGAGATGGTCTGTATTTCACCTCATCTCTGTATGCGTTCAGCCTTGGATGCTTTGCTTGGAAAGTTTTTTTGACCTGATGAATGATAAGTTTGCATCTTCAAACCCTTTTAGGCCTTTAATGCCCATTTCTTTAGCAGCGTTTAAGCCCGACATCAAGGCTTCATACTTTGTTGTGTTATTTGTGACCTGAAAAGTTAATATGAAAGATAAATGAATGCATTCTTGTGTGGGGGACATAAGGAATACACCTGCCACTGTAGCTTCTTTAGAGAAAGCTCCATCAAAGAACATGTCCCAAATTTGTGGGCCTTCTTCCTCTGTGATCTGGAAAACTGGTTTTTTAAGCTGCATGGAGGCCAACTGGGATTCTTCAATCTGAAGAAAACAAGCTCCAAAATTAGTGTCAATAGCATAGATGGGATGATTAGTGGGATTCCTTTCATCGTTGATAATATAACCCAACTGAGCTTCTCTGTATAATCTCTTGCTCTCACCTCCAAAAACTGGAACAATAGCGTAGGATAGATCATTTTGCAATGTTCCACCCAATCTCTTGATCCAACCTCTGGAAAGTAACATGCCAAACTTGGGGGGTACATTTGCTACCACAATATCCATCATCATGCTCTTCATGGGAAGCTGAGGTAAAGTGATGGCTAGGTGCTTGATTAATCCAAGACATTTCACCTTTCTAGAGTCAAAAGAAAACAGGTCATGATAGGGCTTGCTAATGTCAAGACCTAACTTATCCATGATAGCCTTGGGCATTGGATTATGGCTGGTTCCAATGTCCAGAAGGAAGTTGTGAAGGATTTTATCATGAATAGTCAGAGATACATAGAATGATGGAGAGCTTTCTTCACAATTTTCAATCATTGGGTTGAGAATAACAACTGTTTTGTCATCTTGTAGATTTACATAGTCATTGGAGGCTTGGATGGCATTAGGCTCAAGGGCCTTGAGAATAGATTTCTTGAAGGACTCATTCTTCACTAGTTCAATCAGAGGCATAGGTATTCTTAGCTTTTGAATTTCTAATTGAAAACTGAAAGGAGAGGGAGACTTGTCAAGGCCTCTTACCTCATGGGCTAGAGCTTTGAGGATGATAGGATCAATTGTTGGTCACTTCTACTTATTAGCTTTTTGTAGTGCAGGGACAACAACTCTTTGAACAAGAGTTTCCTTGGAATTATTCATCTTTGACCTCAGATTATATCTTTGCTGATCTTCAGTTTGTAGAACAGCTTCACCCTCCCCTCTTGGCTGATCTGGTCATTGAATAATGAATTTTCATAGGCAGCTAAGGTCAAGAAAGGGGTACTACCTTTGTCTTCCATACAATGTATCTCATCATATTATTCAAACTACTCTTATTCCATTACTGTATTTTGAAAAGGGGTCTTCACCCTTTGGTCTTCATTGGCATCTTTGCTTCTTTGCAAAATCTGCAACTGCTCATTAGCTCTTGTATATGGATTTGGGTTTCTAGGAGCAAAGGTAGTAGGAACTCTTCCTTTCCCAGAGTGCTACTCAACCATTAATTTGGATATTTCAGAGGCTAATGAATCTATCATCTTGGTCATTTATTGATCTTGGGATCTGAAGATGATGAAGATTGGCCCCTCTGTCTCCTTCTATCAACATTTCCGTTGAGCTTCTCTGCAGCCATGATGTTTGATTCTACTTCCAATGCTGCATCCTGCATGTCAGCCAAAGTAGCACATCACCTCTCCCTCAACAATAGGTAGAAGTTAGAATCAAAAGCATTGGCTTATGTGAGTTTAGCAGAGTTAGTGGTGGGCTTTACTTCAGCTGGTATCTTGCTGTACATGCGGTTAAACCTCTTATTAAAATCAAACAACAACTTGCCATTTTCCCTCTTTAAGTTCCAATGATGAGGCTGTCAATGGTGTCTTAAAAACCATGATATATAGGCTAGTAGGGAATCATAAAATCCACTGCAATCGAATGTTATATCCTGTGCTATGGTCATACCGAACTTCAGTTAAGACTACTATAGCCTTCACAATTTTTCAACTGGCTTATGGCCTGGAAGCAGTTTTACCAACCGAGTCTTAGATTCCTTCCTTAAAAATCATTGTTGAACTCTTGCCTGACACTACTGCCAAAGAAGAGTGCCTACTATACCTAAATCAATTGGATGAATCCCGTCGAGATGTCTAATTGGCACTCGAGGCCCACAAGCACTAGGTAAAAGCCTAGTACGACAAAAAGGTGAAGCCTCATTCTTACAAGGAGGCTGAACTTGTTTTACTCTACGATAAAAAAACATGACCTCTTGGGGGTAGGAACACTTCAACCCTTATGGCTCGGTCCATATGTCGTAAAAAAATACCTCTCTAAAGGGGCATATGAACTTCAGGACTAGGAAGGAGTCCCGCTCATTCAGCCCTGAAATGGGCTCTATCTGATAAAGTATTATGCCTAATACTGCACTAGGCATATTCTTTGTAATTTTATGTATTCATATGTTTTGCTTCTTTTTTGATGTGATTGTATTTTTTGGTATTTATTGAAATATTTTTCTCATACATATTTCTCATAATGTAGATGCCTTCATTACCCTTAGCATACGTAGGATACATGGATGGTGCTATTCATCACACATGGTACATTGCATTAACTGCTTGGTATTCATTTACACACCTGAGTCAAAACTGTTCTGTTCCGGGGGGTCTTTCTTGGTACTGCTACCAACAATATTGCTGAGTACATGTCCATAATTTCACTTCTCACTGAAGCATCATCAAGAGACATCTCCAATCTGGTGGTCACGTTAGACTCTCAACTTGTTGTTATGCAATTGACAAATCATTATCACATTCGTAATACAATATTTTTACACCATTATATAAGGGTATGACTCTTGGAAGGTCAATTTGAAGTTATCACATATGATCACATTCCTAGAGAATTTAATATAGTTGTTGATTCATTGGAAAACTATGTGTTATATTCGAATCTGTCTCATTCACTATAGATACATGTATGAATGTAAATAGTTACACAGTTAAAAATTCACAGAAACACTTTAAAAACATTTACATCATAAAGTACCAAAATATATGTAGACATATATATATATATATTATATATATATATATATATTATATATATATATATATATTTTGGTACTTTATGATGTAAATGTTTTTAAAGTGTTTCTGTGATTTTTAACTGTGTAACTATTTACATTCATACATGTATCTATAGTGAATGAGACAGATTCGAATATTATATATATATTATCAAATCCAGTCTTTTACATCAAGATATTTTAGAAATTGGGTGTTTTAAGTACAAAATGGCTACTAATCCTAGATATAAACACCCGCTGGCTTTGCCAAAGTACCTACTAAAAGATCCTACTACTCATGAAAGGATCACACTGCTCTAGCTATCCTCTGAAGAGGAACTAGAAACCACTCAGGCACACTGACTGTGTACCACTACATACGAGCGGTGATCTCCCTTATAGGAAGGGGGGCCACACCAATGCTCAGGCCCTCCAGGTTCCTTAGAATGACACAAAGACTGTCATCATCACCCCGCCCCCCATCAGGTAGTAGGCCTCCTCACCTGACTTGGCGAGTTTCACCTACAGGTTGTACCGGTGCCACATCTATGTCAAACAAAAATCTTCAGGTCAGTACTTGTTCACCTGTAAAATCAACAAAAACATAACATAAATATTCAAAAGCTTAAAAATACTTTAAGTATTCTAAAAAATCATTCTTACCTTGAGGACCCTAGTTGGTCTTGGGAGGTAGCATCAAGTCAGGGTTGCCAATGAAGTCCATTCGAAGAAATATTCCTCAAAAAAGTGTTGGATAGGTCCTCCTCCTGTGCGAGGATCAAGTGATGCCCATCTCCCCTATCTCGGCTCCCTCAGATCAAAGGGACCCAAGCTCATACTTGGGCGCATAACAGGTACCCTCTCAAGTATGAATGAGACAATAAGATTGCCATACCCAAAAATTTGTTGGGTTTTAGTCTTGCATGTGATCAATTCTGCCTTCAACTGGAGAAGCACTGCTTCGTACCAGTTGAACATCTAAGGTTGGACATAGTCAACTGCAAGTAATAGTTGGGCCTTTGCTGCAACGTGGGGACTCTTTGACCCCACCAAATGCACAATCAACCATAAAATGGCCCTCATAGATATGGACCTAATCCTCTCTATGGGGACTCTGTTGCTGACGAGTCAACTCTCAGGGATATAGTAAGCTTGAACCAACTCTAGGGTGGATTTAGGATCAGGCCTACCACTAGTTAGGTTTTCTTGTGCTCCTCTGCACGACAAACTAGTCAAAAATTATATATCATCGTGGTCAATGGCCAACTCATGATCTCCAATCCTGAACACCTACTCATGTTCATCCCGGCGCTGAATAATCCAACTCAATAGGTCCTCCCACCCTTTCATAAACTCCAAATTAGCATACTTCATCAACCACAATGGTGCAATGCAAGTATGCAAGAAGGATCATTTCTCATCAGCAATTCTTGTTAGTCGTGGGCTCATTCTCTCCATATACTAGTCATAATGGCTTAAAACCTCCACAAATCAAGCCAAAAATTAGTGCAAATAGGGTAAAAATGCATATTAAATCACTGCCTGGGGTTTTGGGGTGCACCCTCAAGTACAAACACCCTTCGTAGTGAGATATAGGGAAGAATAACGTTCTCTAGCAGGTCGTAAAGGGTGTTTAATGCCCCTACAGGCCTGCTCGGGGGTGTTAGGTGAGTTTTAAGAACTAGAGCTCCCAAGATCCCAAAAAAATCAGCCCAAATGCTAGTAAAAAAGGTTGAATAATGCAAGATTAAGGTTTTAGCTCCTACCTAGGACTGACGACACATTGAATGGTCGCCCAGATCTCCCGCAATCATCCATGGAAAATTTGCTCCTCTTTAGCTCCAAAACACTTTCACAGTTCTCAAATGATGCAAATGGTGAAAGTGGAGGCTCAAGAACTCCCTTATAGTCACTTTGGAGACATGAATTATCTTAATTGAATTCATTAAATTAGAAGTAGTCCATTTCTAATGATAATTATCATGCGCCATAATCCCAAATTGACAGAAATTGCTTATGTTTTGATGAAAGAATTTTTAGGAATGGACGACAGAAATGACCATGTGCAATTCTCTGTGAGTGCTTTCTTTTATGGGATGTTTTCTCACTCTAAAACTTAAAACTCCTTGAGTTTTTCATCGTCAAGCTCGTTTAACACATATGATGACTTCCTGAGAAACTCTTTTTCCCTCTTTTTCTAGCTCAATAAATTGAAAAAGATCGATTGAGCATTCTTTTTTGGGACCTTTTTCTCGCTCACAAAACTAAAAAGAGTTCAAGTTCCTTCTTCAGACTCATTAAGCACTTATGAAGAAGCTCTCAGCATTATTTTTAGGACCTTTTCTTTCTCGTTAAATAAAAAAAACCCTGAGTTTTTGTTATTGGGCTCGTTAAACATTTACGAAGACGATATGAGTGCTTTCTTTTTTGGGACTATTTCTTGCTCTTAAATCGAAAAATCCCCGAGTTTTTCCCTTCTTCAGGCTCGTTAAATATATAAAGAAGGAATGTGTAGTTCTTTAACATCTTTTTCCTCGCTCATTAAACTGAAAAGGATACCCTGAGTTTTCTTCATTTGACTTGTTAAAATTCGATGAAGGTATTGAGTTTGTCGGCACGTGACTCATTAAAATTTCACGACAAATATCGATTTTACTCCATCTCCGTGTACTTGTAACAAAATGAGGCAAACATCTATTGAGCATAGGTTTCTCTTTATTCAGACTGAGTAGATTAACTAATGGAAAAGGAACCGTTCCAAGTATACTATTAAAATTTTGTCACACCTGGTGAAAAATTATGACAAAGGGACCACCCTAGAGTCGTTCTTTACGATATTTTTAGACTCTCTAAATATGAAAAGACCATCGAGTTGTCATGTTTGGACTCATTAAATAACATAGATGAAGTATAGAGTCACTCTTTTTACGATCCTTTTTAGACTCTTAAAACATGAAAAGATCGACGAGTTTGCCTGTCTGGACTCATTAAACTAATTAGATAGGGCATAGAGTCGCTCTTTTTGCGGTCCTTTTCAGACTCTTAAAACATGAAAAGATCAATGTGTTTACTCATCTGGACTCACTAAACTAATCAAATGGGGAAAGTGGACAATACCACTGGGTTATGTTCCATATGTTGAACAAGTTTTTTGGAAGCAGTTGCTCCCTTGAACATGGAACTCCCTCAAATAAACCTCCCTTGTGATGGGCTCTCGATATGAATCCTACCATCCTATGAGTTTAGCTTATATACCCCGATGTGCTTGCATCTTTGTATCATAACACCATTTGGTGTTCATGAGTCTAGTACTACATTGTTAAAACCATTGCCGTGCCTTCTATTGTTCAAGGGAAAACCATTATCTTTTGTTTCCTACATCAACCCATCAAGCATATCCTACAATCATGCCCTCTATCGCTTTGACCCAATGCTCAAAAGATTCCTCAAAAAATAATCATTTTGTCCCGTTTCATGTCGACTGATGTAGTACACCTTACTTCCTACCTTTTGACAAGTCTCTTCCTATCGAATTCAACACCCTATCTAGGAAGAAGACTAAGAAACACTTCAGTGCCTTGGTACTTGTAGACATCAGTGGCAGGTCACCTTGTGTTTGATCAGGGGCTTTCGTTATTGTCTCTTGGTTAAACGATTCTATGAGTGTTCGACGAATTTTTTTCGCACTCGTTAGATTGTACTGTGCATCTTAGAGACCATCACCATTATCGGTGACCATCCTCATGTCTATTAATGATCTCCATTATTTACTGGGGATCTGACAATTTTATACATGCTTGACATCAACACATATATTCACATCTGTCGATCTATGTTGTTCAGTGAAGAGGAAATCAAGACCTTGGGTAGAGGCTTGCATCACTCAACATTGTTTCCTCTCCCAAGTTATGGTTATTATAGTTTGGAGACATCTCGTCAGAATGATCCTATTATGACATAGGTTCTCCATTGTGCTTATCAGTGGCCAAAATCATCATATCTCTTTTCTAAGAAAATCACTGACATAGCTACTGAGCGTGGGAATTCTTGACTTAGGACATGATTTTAGTTGTTTCATATATATGTTATGTATCAGGTTTCTCATATCACCAGAAGCTTCGATCCTCTCTCTCTCTTTTCCAAATAAAAAGAAAGTTAAATATAAAGTATTTCACCCATCATCGTGGCCTCTGATCTCACACTTTAGGGGGCATCTATTATACAGGAAAATGAACTCCTCATCAACTTAGAGAACAAAGACATGATGACTAAAGGACTGGCCAAGCTCATAGGCCCAATTGTCAAACTAATGATGTCTAGACACTATCAACCTGCTTTATAAAGCATCTCAACAAGATTAAGGGTGTGTTAGTGCCTAGGGTAACTCTAGTTGCTACCTCGATAGCAATGTTAGTGAACCTACATCAAGCTCTATGGGTAAAAGGAGTGCATTGATTGAGGAAATATCCCTAGATTCTCTCCTATGTCAGCTCATAAAAGTAGAGAAACATCAAAACTCAACCTATTTGGGGGAATTACTAATTCCTGATGAAGTATGCAAGTGGGGAAGAGCACTAAAGCAAGAAACATCACTACTTTTTCCTAATGGAAGTCATGAGGGACTTGGAAACCCTAAACATTTGAAAGAGGTCAAAACATTTGAAAGGGTTGACTATTTGACTCTAAAGCAGAGTGTTAGAATAAGGTATCAGAAGAGGTTAAGAAGGGAGAGAGAGTGAGAGGAGCTAGAGGGGTAAGGGAAGGCTACTGCAACTGATGGTTGTAATCACTCTTTCTACATCAATATATAACTGAGGTCATGTTGTCCACTCTGTGATGTTGGTAGTATAACTTATTTATATACTAATCTAATATCTTCTAGCATGAGTGGATTGGTTATATGAAACTAGATATCTTTTATATGTTCATGCATTTGTTTGTCAAGGTTTTATGCTGTGATATTATTCTTGTCTTTTCTATGTGCAGGTTTTGATCTGGAACTAGCTCAGGGGTCTTCCACCTAGCTGCATTTCACTCTCCAATAACACTGTATTAAGACTCAAGGTAATAATTCCTTCTCACTTTGATATTCATTTGTTAAACATAGATATGCATGTATCTTTGTGATAGTTGCAGCTAATCTGAGTATTTTCTGAGGATCCCAGGAAGATCCATAAGGTTTTTCTACATCACCAAACACATGTGCATTAATCCCTATAACACAGAGTGTTTCCAAAGTTTTTGTACTTTAAGTGGAGCTGGAGGATCTTCACAGCAAGATTGCATCACCAACCAAGTGACTCAAGGGTGAGTCACGATCTTTGTGTTGGGGGCCTGTTGGGATGGTGTCCCTTGGGTTAGTTTTGGGGTTAAAATAAACCAAGTTTTGATTTAATGTTTGTAAATGATGTAGAGTCTCTGTGATTTGTCGAAGTAGAGTGCATAGATGGTTAGAAGTCAAAGGGGTTTTAGCCCCTTGTTTATGTAAAATATGAGTTAGATTTGAAGACCCACACATAGACCACGAACCATGGGATTGTATAAGTAGGTGTGCCTTAGAGAGGCATAATAGAGGATGTAATGGGTCATTGCAATAGATGTCTTAGTGTAGGGAAGTGTGTCAAATAGGAGAGAAAAGCTCTGAAATTGAGTTCACAGAGGCCTAGGTAGAGTCTGTAGCTGAGTGTGGGGACCCCTGCAACTGAGTGTGTAGGGTATTTTTGAGTATGTAACACCATATTAAAGATCAATAAAGAATATTATCGATGAAATACTATGTATATATGCTTATTCTTGTTTAACTTTTGCTTATGATATATGTTGTGGATGAATAATGTGGTTATGAAATATTGATCTAATGATGCACAATTCACTTGAATAAGCCTTAATAGATGTATGATATGCATGTTAAATACTTTTGCAAGGACTGTGATGAATTATGTTATGTTTTCTAACTAATCTAAGTAGATATGCATGAATGCTAATATAGAATTATTCTCTGATGCACGTAAGTGGATAAATAAACTAATAAGAGTCTGCAAAAGCCGATTATAGAGCTTTGTGAAGGTCGGGAGGCTATTTCAGTAGATTTTCAATACTGATCCCGAAGGGCTTATCGATCTGCATGAAGGTATATTTGAGGTGTTGAAAGACGTCTCACTCATCTCTGGATGCAGAAACATGCTTCTTGCATCCCCCCATACTGCTTCGGGTGAGACTATAGCCTGTGCTATGCATGTTGTTGCCAAAAGGGCCAGTAGTGTAAGGTTTTGTTGGTTGGCACAACTAACTCTGAACTTGGCTCAGGACCTCCTAAGCCAACAAGATTAAATTTAAAACATTATGACCCTTTGTGTTAAATATATAGAACAAATGAGTTTTCACTTCCTATATGATTTCTCTAACATTACCAATCAACAATGTATCATCTACATACCCGAACAAAGAAATAACATGATGACCAATTAATTTGAAGTAAATGTAATGATATGCTTTTCTTCTTCTGAAGCCAAGTACCATTACATATGTATGAAATTTCTTATACCACATCCTTGGTGATATCTTTAACCCATATAGTTACATTTTTGTTCTACATACTACCTGTTTATTTCCTTTCACAAAAATCCTTCTAGCTACTTCATGTACATTTCTTGTTCTAGATTACCATGTAGTAATGTTTTCTTCACATCTATCTATTCTACTTGAAGATCAAAAGAAACAATAACAAATAAAGGCAATATAATAAAATCTAACTTATAAATAGTTTAAAAATATCACCGAAGTCAATTCCCTCTACCTAGAAATAACCCTTTGCTACTAACCAAGATTTGGATTTATCCACTCTTCCTTACACATTCAAATTCTTCTCAAATACCCATTTACTACTAGTGGGATTTCCTCCAGCCAAAAAATACACTACGTTCCAAGTTTCATTCTTATCCAAGGCAACATTTCTTCATCCATGACCCTTTTGCATAGTTTACCATCCTCTAAATCCATTGTCGCCTAACAATTATAGGATCATCATCGGTAATAAACAAATAAAAATTTGAACAGAAACCATGTGTAGTATACCTTTCTACCTATATTGATCTCCTAAGAACCAAATTCTATGGTTCTTATTATTGTTATTCCTATTCTTCTATATATTCTGATTCATCATCCTTCCATTCAAAATCTATCTTTTCTAATTCTTTGTCCATTGGCAGACTTATTATTCAAAAAAAACTCTGACTTGTCTAAATACCAAATATAAACAACCTTCTTATTTTTTGGGTTCGAAAGATTATAGCCTTTCAAAGAATCTTTATATCCAAAAAAGATATATATTTTCAACTTTATTATCTAGATTACCTCTATTCTCTTTTTGAATGTGTGGATAAACATCATAGCCAAATACCCTAAGATGTTGAAGAGAAGGTTTCTTACCATTTCATACTTCATGTGAATTCTTTTCATCCAAAAATGATGAAGGTGATCGATTTACCAAATAACATGCAATGTCCACTACCTATACCGATAATTCTTATCTTAACTTCACACCACTAAGCATTCTCTTTGCTTTATTTATTATTGTCTCGTTCATACTTTCTACAATTCCATTATGTTTAGGTGCGTATTGAGTAGTATTATACATATTTACCTTGCTATAAATCCGTCAACTAATGGGGTCTACTCAATGGAAAGTCCCAATCAAACTTCACACCATTTGGTGTGGGATCCCTTTTAGAAATAAGGCCTGGATGTTGTATGTTCTTAAAGACATGCCTTGGCCACAGTGGTTAGCATATGAGAGTAATAAAAAACTAATTTTGTATGAAAAATTGAGTATTCCTTCTCAAATGTTCAACTACAGAATGTATCAAGGTTCTTCTACCAGAATAGGGAGAAGGAGTGAGCCTTTAAAAGTAGAGTAATAGTACTAATCTAGTAAAGATGCACGAGCATATTCATATGAATGAATTGTTGGAGAACTAGCAAAATAGTTCACATAGAAGCAAAGATTGTTAAAACACATACAACACACCTTAAAAAATTTAAGTATTAAAACCGCCAAAATAGTTTGATTTCCTTAGTATAGATGAAAAGAACATAAATCGAAAACATTCAAATAATGTTCTTACAATATTTATGACATATGCATGAAAGCGTGTTGACTCAGTGCGCTTCTAAATTAAGCAAAAATTCCAAGATACATCAAGACATTAAACACCACTAGCTCCAATAGTGGAGCATTAGAGAAACCATTTCCTCCTCCAAAGAACTAGCTTCCTCTCTAATGCCCGGTAGCAGGATCCAAGGTGAAAATCCCCTTGCGTGAGCTACGAGGGTGTATATATATGACAAATGGGGTTCCCATTCACCTCCCTTATAACTCTTGGACTACCCTCATGAATGATTGACTTCTCTATCACATTTGGACTATGTCATGAATTTTCACATTCTATACATGGCCCTTGGAAATTCACTTTACATTATATTTCTTATACGTTGAAATTATAGAATCCACAAATGATATGGAAAATAATGACATGACACTTTGAAAAGATATGACAAGACATTGATGATATCAATTTCATGATGACATGGCAATTTCAAGCCATTCTTGTTGTTGTTATATTTCAGTCTTCTTGAGAGAGGGTGAAGGTTCCTCTCTTTCCTCCTTCACTGGGCTTGAAAATAGGGAGACATCAATGTGATATTGATCTTTAGTTATTATTGCAATTTGGTGTCCCTTTATCTTTATTCATTGATCAACTTGTCTTTGTAGCTATAAAGGTTTCTTCTAGCAGGGTCTCCTTCTTAATCTCCTTCATCATCATCTTGTCATAACATGCTAGAATACTTACAACTACAATCCACTCATGACAAGATTACATCTGTCCAATAAAGCCCTAGTCTAACATGCTTGATGACAATCGATGACTGAGTTGGAACCAAGTGACAAGTTGGGAGACAGACTCAAGGATTGCATGGTTGCACAACTCAAGTGGTCAGGGGCTAGGAATGAGCCTTAATACTACATAGTATGAAGTTTAGGCATGCCAATGATATAAATCTATGTAGTTGAGGGGCACAAGGGGTCACGCTAAAGGCTTGAGTCTTGAGGTTGTCTAATGTGTATTTGTAAAGGGAAAGAGGCCATAGAATTGCATTGTTGTGCAGTTCAAGAGGTCAAGGCTAAGGCTTGATGCTTGAGTCTATGAAGTGCCTAGAAGAGGATGACTTGAGGCAGAGGCTACAAAATTCTGGAGCTTAAGCTTTGAGTCTGAGATTTGAGACTGTACAATGCACAATTATGGGAGGTAGGTACTACACATTGCATAGTTCTAAGAGGAAAGGTTGAATTTTGAGGACTGAGACTATGTAGTGCATAGTTCGGGAAGGATGAGTGAGGCCAAGTTGCTTGGGAAAGAACTTTTATAGATTTGGATATGTGTGTGATCAATGAGGCTAAAGTGAACAATGAAAAAATCATGCATGGTCACACACTTAGAATAGTTAATGACATAACATTGACCAATCAGAACAAACAGATAAAATACTCCACTCAATGTGACAAAATTGCAACAACTTTTCCCATATGTGACACTAAAGGTACACTTTGCGATGATAATGATTACACTTGTGTGACAATGCTTGAAACTTTGGGAATGAGTGAAATACATGTCTAGATGATAATAATGACTCATTAGCACTAATATTAACTGTTGTGTAGGTAAATCCCCTCTGCGGACAAAGTTGATCCCACTAGCCTAACTGAGGTCTAGCAACAATCAAACAACACTAACACGCTAGTCCCTAATTGCAAAATAAAGGCCAATGATGAGAGCCTACCTCGAATCCAATGCTTATATTCGTAGAAGGGTCGTCGCTTCTGTTCTTTCGCTTCAGCTGGTCACAATCCTCACAATCTCCGTGAATAGACACCTGCACATGCAAAGAACAAGGCAAATACAAGCATAAAATCTGAGAAATGAAACTATGTATCAGTCAGAAAGTATACAACTCAAACACCATAATAAATACACATGAGTGGAACCATAATGATAGTCGTCTATTATTATTGATAAAACAAAAGAGAATACAACCAAGTTCTAACATCAAATCCTCCTTTGGCTAGGTGAATCAGCAACACATGCCTTGTAAAGCTTGTAGGGGTCAGGAACAGGCCTCTCTCTCCTTGATCATTTTGACATGGATCTCGTCCTTAAAGATTAAGCCTCATAGAGATACACAAGACCTCTTGCAAGATGAGCTTAGCAATCCTCAGACTTTGGGAGCTTGAAAAGTAGAATTACTAACCAAGAATTACCAACTAGCTTGTCAAAGGGGAAAGAACAAGCTTATATAGGGATAGGAGGAGTAGATAAGACCATCCACTTGATTCATGTGATTGTTCTTATCATTAGGAAGCTTCCATGAGAGGTGGAGAACTACTTCCCTCCTTGGGAGATACGAAGCCCAACTGAACCAATTCAAACTGGAATTAGTTTATGGATAAGGTGGAAGGAACCTTCAGAAGTTTGATGGTTAAAAATTTTACCCAACTGGGCTGGCGCTAGTGCGACTCTGAGACAGAGCGCCAGTTGGCACGCCCTCTTTGGAGGATTCATCCCATTGGTGTGAGAAATATACTGTGGAACAATGCCATTGGAGAAAGGGATACATTTTTGGGTATTTTGCAGAAGGTGTCTTCAGGGCACATGGAATACATGCTTCAAGGGATACAAATAGGTGTTTCAAGTCATGTCACTCCTCACAGGTCCCGGAATAGGTCCTCCAATGTACGGGAGAAGGGGTAACAGGGACGATGACAAAATACTGTGTAACAGATGCCCCCTAAAGCATGAAGCCCAAGAGAGAGAGGGGTGAAGTGCTTTACAAGAACATGGCCGACTAAAGACACGGCTGCCGGAAAACCCGCAAGAAGTACAACTGATATCTCAAATACATGATGTACATGGCATGGGCGCAGCCATCCATAATAGCGTACATAAATATCTAGATCCAAAGTATGGATGCAACCATCCGATGAGGATCAATGAATGGATTCAGGCATTGTCGCAGCCATCCAGTGAATGAGTCATGTAGTGATTATAATAATCCACAAAATGCAGCCTGGATCCCAATATACAAAATCCAGGGTCTTGCGCTCCAACTCGACCCGAACAAAGTACAATTTCAAGCATGCGAATAGAGGAGTCGAAGTTGAACATGCGAGAACATCATCTGATTACCAGTCAATGAAGAAAATGGTTAACAGACGTGAGAGGTACCACCAATAATGATAATGGTCCTCAAGGTACTATAGGTATAATCCACAGCGTGCGAATCAGTGAGTTGGTGTCGAACACCCATATAATCATCCGATCGGAGGTCAATGATGAAAACCTCGCGTCGAACATGAAGAACCTGCCATTGAGGCATGCAGGCCCCAAGGTACCTGAAGGGAGTCTCTAAGTCAACTTCCTAGATAATGAGCTGAAGTCGACAGGTAGTGACCTTGATTGAAGGTGGGCCATAATGTTTCAAACAGGATAACCCAAACCCACGGAGGCAAGTGTGAAACAAGATGAGATTTCCCCACCCAGACACGAATGTAGACAGGTGCCATGTTGAAGAGAGACATACTTTTGACACGACGATGATTACGGTTCCTTTATTCCCCCGCCATTTCTGGTGAGTACCCCGGTTATTTTTGGATGGAAAGCTTGACGGGGATAGCATATGCTTGAGAAGCATCATTTCGACGAAACCCGATGTCATTAGGTTTTAACGAGTCTGACAAAGGAAAAACTCGACGCGTTTTCATATTTAGAGAGTTTGAAAAGACAACAAAAAGGAAACTCTAGGGGTGTCCTTTTTTGTAAAGTTATGTCTCTCGAGCTCGAAAAAGTATAAAACCATGCTCAAAAGAACCGCATGATCATTACGATCGAGGTGTACTTTTCATAAGTAGTGACTCTGATATGAAAAAGTAAAAAAGCGATCAAAACCACGTCTCTTCGTGACCATCAACGATCCGAAAACGACAAAGGTCTGACGATCTTTTCGTTTTTAAACGGTCGGAAAAGGGTTTAAAGACGTCTGCCTCTCATGTCTGTTTAACGAGTCGAGAGGACCAACTCGACATTCTTTTCATGTTTAGAGAGTCAGAAAAGGGAAAAATATGACTCCAAAGTGACTTTTTCGTGTATTTACCGAGTCCGAAAAAGTATAAAATACAAATCGTTTCGCCATGAAAGCTCCATAAATACCTGTCGCTACACAAAAAATTGGCGTAAAACCCATTTTCGGCACAAATATCCATGAAAATATTCATAAAATGACTTTTTAAAGCTTAATTAGGGTCAAAAAGCTATAAAAAGGTGAAAATAGTAAAATAAAAATTACTTTTCACTTTTTACCTTTTGAGAGCGACATTAGGGCTTTTTGGAGTGCAACCTTCAGTTGGCAATTGCGACCAATCCAGTGGACCATTTCGAGCGCTGTTAGTGCCAGGTAAGTGGTCTTTTCCTTAGCTTCATTTTCATCCATTTGAAATTTGTTTTTAACTGCATTTTGATTTCCTATGGGGGGAATTTCAAATTTAGGGGTTTCGTCCATTGGCGTGGTTTTCGGGCATGGACCCGCGCCAATGGGGAAAATTTCCCATAGGGCGTGTGCCCATGGGCACAACTATTTTAGAAACAGTCGTGCCAACGGCCACATGCATTTTTAGGCCAATTTTAACAAATTCAAAACCCATTTTGCTGCAATTTCAAGCTGTGTGAGATTCTAATGCATCATTTTAACTTGTTTTTGCAGGGCAATCTGCAAAACTGCCGATGATATGGAAGGAACGGGAACATGACCAAGTGGACATATTAGCCCTAGCTGACGAGGATTGCATGGAAGCTCTGGGAGCATGTGGGTTCAAGAAATTCTTCATGCTATCCTATTTACGAGCTCAACTAGAGCTCCTACAGTACTTGATTGACTTATGGGACATAGAGGAATAGGTGTTCCGGATACGAGATCAAGTACTGGAGTTGGATGTATCGGATGTCTACTTCTTGACAGGATTGTCACGACAAGGGCCAGTGCCTCGGTTGACTGGAAGTAGGCCATATGGGGAGAATATGGATGAGGTAAAGGCTCGTATTTGCCCGGAGGCAAGATATGGGAAGCGCAGTTCGAAGGTGGACATCTCCACCGTTCAGGATCTGACACTGAGAGCCTTACTATTCACTCTTACACGAGCTTCAGGGGCACAAGCACCCCAAGAAGCTACAAAGAACCACCTACTATTAGCGATAGAGTGCCTTAACCCGACGATCTTCAATTGGGCGTCAGCTGTGACGACCAATATGAAGAGGTAGTTGACAAAGGCCAAGTGGGGCAAGCTACAATAGTTCGGGTATGGTTCCATCTTGGTGACGTTCTTCTTAGAACATGTGCCAAGCTTCCAGGGCCAAGGGGCCTTTGTGGCTGACCCAACACTGCGAGAGCCGAGGATGGCGTGATGGGCGGTACTGATGTCGAGGGGGGGTGGCGGCCAGTAGATGTCCTTCACACCAGAGTTCTTCGGGTGGCTTCGCCACCAACTGATCATGGTGGAAGACTGGCTGTATGCGGGGACATACTTCACTAGAGACCCCAACCTTCCCTTACCGGAGGGAGAGGACTGGGACAAGGAGATTGATACGTCCTCAGTTTTTTGATTTTGTATTTTTATGATTTTTTTGTTAGTACATGCTTGTCCTAATGACTTTTATATGCACACACAGATGTCAACCTAGAGTGTCCAGCTGGCTTGTCTTCCGTTGCGAGCAGACATCCAGTACCAGCACCAGCAGGAGCAGATCCTCAGGAGGAGGGCGGTGAGAGAGGGGAGCTTATCCAGAACCTCGAGGCTATCACTCGAGGGATCCCAAATTATGCTCGGCTAGCGGATGTCCCGCTAGCTTACCAGAGGCACATAGTAGGGGTGCCAACTCGCATCCACCGTCTCTTGAGGCATCTAGTGCGGGTGGTGACGTGCTACAATGAGCACCACCGAGACTAGATATCTAGGCTTTTCTTTTCATGCATATTTTTTGAGAGACATGTTGTCTCCAGATGTATTCAGACAAACATGTATTATTTTTTGATGATGCATGGGGTGCAAACATTCTGGACACACAACACCACACACACACACACACACAGATATATATATTATATATATATATATATATATTATATATATATAGATACATATGTTTTATGGTCTTATTGTACTTTATGCTTCTTGTATTATGTTGATTCACATGTTATGCAAATGCCTGTCCAACACATAATTAGCTAATGCATTGGTTAACGTATTAAGTCATCTTGGAATATGTTGATAAGTAATGAAATCAAAATCCCTTTCTAATAAATTAACACATAAATACAACCTTAAAATCCGATGATCTCTGATGGAATAACGCCCGTTGAGTTGATGGACTACAAGTTGAGAGTCTAGGTTCACAACCAATGTGCGAATGCTGAGGTTAATCGTCTCAGCTAACAATTCAATCACAACACTATATTCAACAACATTGTTCGTTGTACAACCTAGACAAACCCCTTGAATATCTACTAACTCACCATGAGGATCATAGATCACCCATGCCACAGATGACAAGCTGCGTGTACTGTGGGAAGCACGATCAGCAAAAGCAACATAAGGCGATCAAACATCTGTTCAAGAAGCAAAAAGACACAATAAGCGGCAATCACGTCGACATATCAAGAAAACAATTAAGACAAACATGCACACACAACACACTGCTGAAAGCACACGTATGTACAAAAAGAGAGTGCCTGGACTCATGCATAATATTTTTTAGGATAAAGCCCATTTCGGGGCCTATCCAGGGGATTGCCTTCATAATCGATAAGCTCATAGGTGCCTTTTTGCAAAACTCTTTTCACAATGTAGGGCCCATGCCACATAGGCTCGAGTTTTCCTGCCCCTAGCTTATCGTTAGCTTGATCATAGAGCAGTACTTGGTCTCCCTCAATGAAAGAGCAGGGGTTAACAGTATTATCGAAGTGAGTGTTCACTCGCTTCTTCTGAGCTTCAATAGCTAAGGAGGCTAGACGACGAGTCTCATCCAGCCATTCTAAGTAAAGAAGACGCTCTTCTACTGGAGTAGTATCAGGGAGCAACTCGACGGCTATCTTTAATGAAGGAATCTCACACTCAATAGGAAGGGTCGCCTCCAGTCCATAAACTAACTGAAAAGGAGTGAAACTAGTGGCGTCCTTCACAGAGGTACGGCAAACCCACAAAGCAGATAACAACATCATATGCCAATTGGACTTATGCATGCCAACAGTTCTTTGAAGCATCGTGACCAAAACTTTGTCAATAGCTTCCACTTGACCGTTTGCCTGAGGATAGTACGGGGTCAAATTATCATGCCTAAGGCCCAACTGGGTTGTTAACTTTGTCATCATGTGATTAAAAAAATGTTTTCCGTGATCAGTGACGATGGCTTGGGGTACTCCAAACCGTGAAATAACATGGTTGAACAAGAACTGCGCCGCGGTGTGACCATCTTCTGACAATGTAGGCATCGCCTCGGCCCATTTCGTGAAATAATCAACAACAACGATGATGTACCCATGCCCCCCAACCGAGAGAGGGTTACAGGTCACATAATCGATGCCCCATTTGGCAAAAGGGCCGGTGGTTACAACGGGGTGCAGTGAGGCAAGGGGTGCATGCATCTTCCGTTGGTAAATCTGGCATTCATGACACGAATGGACAGCAAGAATGCAATCCTTGAAAATGGAGGGCCAGAAATAGCCGGCACGGAGGATTTTCTGTGCGGTGGCATATCCAGACATGTGACCACCACAGGCACCAGAGTGGAAGTCATTCAGAACTCTCTCTACTTCTTCGAAAGTCAAACATCGATGAAGAACAGAATCAACATCGAGACGGTACAGGGTGTCCCCAACGATGCGATATGGTTGGGCTTGATGTCGGATTTGTCGACGAGCATCCTTGGAGGTCTCGGGACAGAAGGAGGACGTCTGCAAGTAGACAATAATATCCCCGTACCAGGCATCGAGGGTGCTAATGAGGAAGAGGGTTTCGTCTGGAATGGAATCCTCTAACTGAGAGGAGGCAACAGTGGATGGCAAAGAACACAACAACTCAGCAAAGACAAGTGATTTCTTAGACTTGCTAGTAGTGAATTCCAAGTCAAACTCTTGGAGGATGACTATCCACTTCGAGTATTTGCCCCTTAGCAACTGGCGTGACAGAATATAGGTCATAGGGTTGCAATCGGAGATCATTGTCATAGTACGCAATAAGGTGTAATGACGGAAATGTTGAACAGCGCAAACAACAGCGAGGGCCAACTTCTCGACATAAGCATATCAAGTTTTTGTATCTAACAAGTTGCGGCTAAGGTAGTAGATAACGTGTTCAATGCCATCGTCGTCATCCTGACCCAGAACCATACCGATGGTGGTATCTGTTATCACTCAGGTTTTCCTAGAAGTTTTGTAAGAGGAAAGTATACCCGAGGTAACCACAAACCAACCTTTTAGATGTAGAATCTAGCCAATCTGCATCCAGAGAGGGCTCTCTCTTTATGATTTATCTTTGTTCTTGGAAGGTTTTAGGCTAGTTATATATTCAAGAGTTTGTTTTGGGAAAATGGTGGAATCCACAAACTAAGGGCAAGATTGAGAGCTTTCAGTCCATTGGGCTATGGAGTCAAAGGATGGCTTTACTGGATTTCTATTCTAAGTACAAGATGGTATTACAGGGCAAGATAGCTAGACAGAGAACAATCCTTAAAATTTAAAGTGGATGGGATGATTTTGAAGGGATGAAAGGCAACCAAGAGTCTTTCAACATGTCCAAAGGAAAGAAATGAAATGACTACAAACAAAGAGCAATGAAGAATCCTTTGTTATAGTAACCAACAATGTTTAAATTAGTAAAGCAAGGGCATTTAAGAATTCATGCTTATAACTAATTTATAGGAAAACATCAAGAATAATAACATTTGAAAACAGAGCACAATTAAGCAAATTTCGTTTCAATCTCTTATGCAAATTATTCAGGAATGGATATGATGGTATTATGTGTTTAATATTAGTAAAGCAAGAGCATTTAAGAATTCATGCTTATAACTAATTTGGAAGAAAAAATCAAGAATAATAACATATAAAAATAGAGCACAATTAAGCGAATTCTGTTCCAATCTCTTATGCGAATTATTCATAAATAGATATGATGATATTATAGACTGATATAAAATTTCAGAGAAAGGGTAGAAACACTTATTGAACTGTTGTCCAACACATGAATCCTGCAACAAGTCCTGTGCTTTAAATCCTCATCCAGCTAAGCCACGAAAAATTTCTCCAAGCGCTTTTTTCTGAAGTTTCAATGTTACAGCCAAGTAATGGAATCCCCCCAATGCTTCCAAGAGTGGAGTATTTATACCAATTCTAAACTAAAATATCTTGAAACAAATATCAAAATTGGTTCACAAATCTCTCAAACTATTTACATAAATAGAACTTAATTAAAGGAAACTCAAACTAATGCATCTATTTGGCACTATTTTGTATGGATAGGTGATGACAAAGAGAAGAATTCGAATTTGATCCAACTCTTAGTTGATGATGAGGCATCCAAGTCACTAACTGTTTCCTTTCTTTGTGCAATCTGCTCCAACAATTCTGCAAACATGGGGTCCAATGATATTTTTGTATTTCTCAATCCATAATCGATATGTAAAAATTGAAAGAGGTTATTATATATCAATATGTTGGTGAGATAAACCTCTTTCATTTTCCCAAAATTCCTCTCCAGATATGCATAATAGTATCTGTAAAAAATATGTGTAAAACAGAGTTTTACAGAGTCTAAAAAATGGCCTGTAAATATGCGCATGTATCTCTCATTATAAAATCACTGTGAAAAAACTGATATAGGTTTTTGTATACGGTTATATTAGGAACAAAAACCTCCTTCAGTGTTATATGAAGTATTTTGGATTGGCCAAAATACTCTCTGCAAAATGATGACTTAAACTGAAATTTTCTGCAAAAAGTGCTTTCCAACATTGTTCAATATTTCCAAAACCATAATGGCTGTTAGAAAAGTGAGAGAGGTTTTTGTAGATGGCCCTCTTAAGAACATCAACCTCCTTCATTTTTTTAAAATTCATCTTGGATTTATCACAATATTTTATGCAAAACTATGACTTAAATATGCAATTTCTGCAAAAATGTTCCTTCTTGTTATGTTTTTTCATCTTTTTACTTTCTTGCTCTTTTGACTGTTTTACTTTCACTTTAGACAAACCTCAATATTGGTGAAAGTATTATCATATCTTTTTACCACTTTACTGCCTTCTGTATTCACTTTTACTCTTTACCTTTGACTGCTCTGTAACTTCGTTTTAACTTTCACTGACTTTTACCTGATACACTTTAACCACTGATACTCTTTACCACTGTACTCTTTAGCTGTTATGCTTTCGAACCTCTTTTTGAATAGATTTGATAACAATCTTGAGTAAACAAACTTATGACTAGTATTAAGACTTTTTATCCAAGGATGTGATCTTCTGATTACCTCTTCAGGGGACAACCGAGTAGATTTTTCAAGCAATTCCCCAATGGACAAGGGAGTGAGGTTTTGACCAGGTTCAAAATGGAGCATCATATTGATAGATTGGGGAGTAATGGGGAAAATAACACTCTAGTCAGGGGATATTACAGCTCTTTGAGTCAGATCATAGTTAGAATGGCAGTAATGGATGATTTCTGGGAAATAAATGACTGAAGGAATGAGATACCTTGGGAGATTAGATTCCCACAACCCTATAAGATCGTGCCCCTTTCAGTATTCGTCTCTGCAGCGACAATAGCTCAATAGGGTACTTTCATCAAAATGCAGGTCTTTAATTTGGAAATCTTCATCTATCAAAGGTAAATATTCTAATTCGCGGTGAGGAGCATTCAGTGGAGTAATATTCAGAGCTGCCGACACCTCCATTTTGGTTCTTGTGGATTAAAATGCAGGTTTTTGGTTTTACTCACAGGCCGGGTGGGATTTCTAAAAAATGAAGGAAATTGGCACAATTTGTTGGTTCAGGGAGCAATTACACAGTTTTAAAACCTCTGGGAAGGACTCAGTGATGATTTTTAATCACTATTTCAGCGAAAAACAAAGAACACTGAGTTTTACTTGCAGTCGGGGCGGGGATGCCCAGTGGAACAAACCACGGTGGCACGAAACTTTTCGGAAGTTTTTCCATATTTTTGTATTTTAAACATACATATGGATGTTAAAGTTTTTTGTATATATTTTTTATTTATATGGTACAAACAAAATATTATTTAATTACCATAATAGGCGGGATTATAATATATGATAATTTTAAACCAAAGGGCTATAAAGCAGGTTTTTATGAATTTTTGGGAAAATAAATTTCTTTGGTTAAACTTATAAATATAAGGAATTTTGGGATATTTTAGTAAAAAGGGAGTTATACTTAGGATAAGGTATTTAATTGGGATTTAGTTATAATAGAGTTAAATGTAAATATGGGCAAGGACAAGGAACTCAAAATATTTTTGCACATCTAAGAAAGTGTAACTCTGAAAGTAAATTGCAATATTTTATCTTCAACACTTAAACTTAGAATAGCAAGTTATCTTGAGGGATTTTTATGGAATTTTGCATGAGTTTCCTAAGTAAAATAGGATTTTACTTAGGACAAAGTTAAAGATGGAAGATTATAGTGATGGATTATCTTAAGTACTTAGGTCTTTTTGATCATTAGGCCGAGGGTCCGGTCCCTCCAAAGGTCAAGGAAATGCCTTGAGCCCCATTGATCTCCAAATACCTTAGTACTTTGCGGGAAATTAGTAAAACTTTTGAGGGGAAAGTATTGAGGGAGGTTAATGAGTTTGACTTTGCTTGCGGTGATTTTCCAGCGTATTTCCTGCTTTAGTACTTGTGATGAAAGTAAAGGATCAAAAAAATGTAGCAGCATCATTCATCAGATAACAATTTGCAGCACCATCTACCTACCCTATCTACTTGATACTACCATTTTCTCTTCTTTATTAGGGTGCATTTAGACTTGCAAACCCTCATCAACATTTTTTCTTTTTACAAGGAAAATCTATCTAATTCTACCCTTATTACATCCAAGGGCTCAGATTAAACTGTTGAGCACCTTTTATTAACTCTAACTATCTACTTATCTGCCAAGATTAAACTATTTGGTCAGATATTTATTCTCTAATCTACAACATGAAATTGAAATATGAGTAAGCCAAGTTTAAACAGTTTGACTTATTCATGAATTGTGGCAAAGGTTGGACAAGTTGCACACAGTTGTTTTATTACAAAAATGAAGTAGTAGTGGCATTTGGATTTGCACACTTTCCTTGGTCTGTTTTTTGCTTGGGGTTCATTTTTTTCACTTCTTTTTTTGACCACTTTATTTTTCTTACCCTTTGATTTTTCTTTTAGGGTACACCCTCTTTACATTTTTTAACTTTTTTGATTTTTTGGTTTTTCAAGAATATGGAACACCTTTGCTCAATAAAGAAGGTTTGAACATATTCCATAGTTCAATCAAGACAATCATGAAAGATGAAACCTATTGGTATAGGAGGCTAACACCTACCATAGTTGTGGTGGCTAAAAGAGGACTGGTAGTCTGAATGGTAGAGGGATGAGGAGTGACCGGTAAGACTAAAGAAGCATGATGGATAGGAGGTGAGGTTTCCTTTGGGCTTACAACAAAAGGAGAACCTGAAGAATAAGGAGCTTTATGAATCTTTGAAAGTTTTTCTTCGTTGTTAGTATTAGATGTTATACTCTCAACATGTATTTGTTCTATTATAAGCCTTTCTTGAAGAGATATATAAGATTGTTTAGGTGTACCTTATCTGATGCTCCTTTCTGCAATACCTTTCTCTCTTTGATGATTTTTTCAGGGTCAGGTATTGGGTCAGCCTGTAGCTTCTAAGGATTTCTCCGAGTATGCCTCACAAACTGAGCCAAAACTATGAAGTGGAGTCACCAAGAGGTTTGGCCTCAAGTAGAGTCGCCAGATAGATGATTACAACCAAAAATGTGCCCAGACTTTATCTATCATCAAAGTTGGATCTGTGTCATTTCCCAGGGAAGCTGAGCTTTAGTTTCCTCTCCCTGGCAACGGTGCAAATTATTTTATCACTCCAAGAAACTCTCCTAGGCTGTAGATCAGAGATTCCTAGTAACATATAGTATTCAATATTGTTCTCTAAACTATTGGAATAAATGAGGGTTTAGATCAAGTTAGATAACCATTTCAGCGCTATTCTCACTCAAGACATGCATGAACATTCTCACCAATACAAGGCTTTGGACCACTAATGCTCAATAATTTATAGATTCAGTAGATAGATGGAGAACACTGACTGTACCAACAAATTTCATACATAAACATAAATGAATGGCTAGCTACATGAAGCAAAAGAAAATATTGGTTGTACTGGCAGATGCATATATGACCACACATGGATGGCTAGCTACAGGTAGCAAAGAATCTTGAAATTCTATTTTATCAAAGCATAGATAAAATGATAGTTATCTAGCCTTAGACACAAAGAAAACATTAACAAATTGTTTGAGTGCAAGCATGGAACAGTAAAGAGAATGGACATTGAACATATAATGGAAAAAGAAGCTTATATTGCTAGAATGAAGATGATAAGCTTGAATGAATAGAGCAGGGATAATCTCCAAAAGTTGAACCCTTGTTACATCTAGTTTTCAGATATTTATAGCCTTTACAATGATACTCAACATTCTGAGGCTTGAGAGGTCTTAATCGATCACTTTGTCTTGTTTAATTGTTTGATTCCCTTAAGGCAAGCATGGCCTGGAGGTTTTTCTCCTTCTGACAGAGGAATAACTGCATTCAAATATTTTGGATAGTCTATTGCGCTATCTGGGAGCTCTCTCATGCCATAGATGCCCCATGATGCTTGTTTTGATGAGTTGCGTTGTGGCCTTTGATCTTTGTGTTTGTTTTGGATAGCTTCATTGTCTACTCCATGATCTCTATTGCCTTCATCTAAGTTGTGTTGTTGATGGTCCCTGATCTTGTTTGATTTGGTTGTGTGTGTTGTGGCCCTTCTCTTTTCCTTTCCGGGCTCCTTGTTGAGTTGGTAAATCCCCTCTGTGGACAGAGGCAATCCCACTAGCCCGACACGGGTCTAGCAACAATCACACACGCTACACGCAGGTTCCCAATTGCATAATTTAAAGATCGATCAGAAAGATCTACCTGGAATCCAACGCTATTTGTTGTGGAAGAAACGCCGCTCCCGTCCTTTAGCTTTGGCCGGTCACTATCCTTACGCTCCACGTATGGACACCTGCACAAACAAAGAACAATCCAACACAAGCGTAAAATCCTTTTCATGCAATTATATATCAGTCAAGCAAGATATAACTCAAATATCATCAGCAGACACGTGAGTGGAACCATAATGAAAGTCGTTCATTATTCAATAAAAGAAGAGAAGAATTACAACCAAAGAGGCCTGACGTTGAAATCTCCTCCAACTGGGTCAGCAGCTAAACATGCCTTGCAAAGTGACTTCCTCTCTCAATATTCCGGCAGCATAACTTCTCTCTCAGCTCTCACTATCAATCAAGCATAATCTTAGCTCACCTTAGCTCTTGCAAAACTTTAGTTGGTTCAATGCAGGGTGACAGTCATTTATAGATGGAGGAGGAGGAAGTATGCATTGTATCCGGACACTTACTGAAGATTTGGCATTGTCCCAGAATAGCCTTTGAACTGGGTTGTCATGGATAAAAAAGACGACACTCGACCACTTCCATGGGATTTTTCCCCAGAGAACTGTATGAGCAATGGAGGAAAAAACACTTCAGTGCGCGCTGGCCAAAAATCATGACCAATTTTGGGTGGCGCGGGCTTTGTTCTGTGACAGAGCGCCCATGGGCGCGCCCTCTTTGGAGGAACTGAGCCATTGGCGCGGGTTAGACACTGTGGACCCGCGCTAATGGAAAAAGGGCATTTTTAGGGCTAATCTTCAAAAGGTGTCTTCAGGGATTTTGAAGTTCGTACTTAGGATAATCTAATGCAAGTGTTTTTAAGTTGTGTCACTAGTCACAGGTCCATAAATGTGTCCTCCAATGTGCGAAAGCAGGGGTAACAAGGACGGTGACCAACGGTGACAAATTACTGCGTAACAGTATTTATCTGAAAAAGAAAAATGATGGCAGCTATATTATATTGTTATTGTATGTAGATGACATGCTTGTTGCAGGGTCTAACATGCAGGAAATAAATGTGCTTAAAAGTAAATTGGCAAACTCATTTGCAATGAAGGATTTGGGTGCTGCAAAACAAATCCTTGGTATTAGAATAACTAGAGACAAGAAGAATCACAAATCAACATTGTCTCAAAGTGAGCACATAGAAAAGGTGTTGAAAAGGTTTAATATGCAGAATGCAAAACAAGTTAGTATACCTTTCGCTAGCCATTTCAAATTAAGTAAGGAGGCATGTCCCAAGACTCAAGAAGAAATGGCTCATATGTCTAAAGTCCATATGCATCAGTAGTTGGAAGCTTAATGTATGTAATGGTTTGCACAAGGCCTAATATTGCACATACAATGGGAGTTGTAAGCAGCTACATGAACAATCCAAGAAAAGAACATTGGATGGCGGTGAAGTGGATTCTCAGGTATTTGAGAGGTACCACAAATCAAACATTATGCTTTGGTGGTTCAAACATTTCTCTACAGGGATATGTTGATGC